>JAHKKF010511560.1:0-14649 GCA_019740295.1 Labeo calbasu
GCGTTACAAAAACCAATCTGTGTCTCGCACAGTCTGCCTGCCACTGACACGGTTGGAACGAATCCACGGATGTTGAAAAATTCATACGGCTCAATTATACTGTGCGCGCGCACACACGCTCACGTGCGCTCTCTCGATAAGCTGCCCTCGCGCCCCACTGTTCTCGTGCTCTAGTCGGAGCTGAGCAGAGCTGACTGTGGTAAAGGGCTTGTGCTTTCTGTGTGCAGTTACCAGCGATGTCTAAGCAGAAAAAGATGATTTGCGAATTTTCCTCGTTGACTGTGGAGGATGAGATTCATGTCTGCTCTTTAGTGCTTCGGGTGTGCTTGTGTGTGTCTAGACGCTTGATGGTATTATATCACACAGTCACGGCAGCCCTAAATCACATTAAGTGAGGAGGAGAGGAATTCCCATAACTGAGAGCTTCCTCTGTGAAACCTGACTGATAGACCGACGGGTGACTCCGATCAGCCGTTAAGAGCTATCATGTTTAGTGTTACTCATCATTCCCCAAATAAAATCGAGCCCATAATTCAAATTCTTGCATGTCATGAAATCATATATGGCCTACATTTCTGCCTACACTGGTGGATGATGATAAGACTTTTTAGACACCAGTTATATTAGGATTTGTAGCTCAAAGAGTAGAGCATGTGTCTAACACCAAGGTCATGGGTCTGATTACCATGAAATGTACATTGTAAGTCATTTGTATGCATCTGCCAAATGCATAAATGGATCAAATTTGAACGCAACAAAGATTAAAACATTAAAAACAATAATGACATGAGATGAGATGGGAGTTTTTCGACATACCCTAACTGTCATGAACAGGAACAAAAACAGCCCAAGCAGAGTAAGAAAAGACGAGGGTTTGGCATTAAAAAGTATATAAACTGTATTTTTTAAAATGAAAATAACCGATAGTTTCGCTAGATAAGACCCTTCTTCCTCGGCTGGGATTGTTTACAACCGCATTTGGGATCGTTTGAAGTCGCATTAAAATCCATTATATGAAGAAAAATGCTGAAATGTTTTCCTCAAAAAACAATTTCTTTACATGAACATCTTGGATGACAAGGGCGTGAGTAAATTATTTGTAAATTGTTGTTCTGGAAGTGGACTTCTCCTTTAACCAAGTTAAAGGAGAAAGTCAAGATACTTAAAATTACTCTATAGGTAAAACATTTAACAACAATAATGTCTAAAGCAGAAATATGTTAGACCAAATGTGAATGCAATAGTCACGATTCATAAATTCATCACATGTATTTATAATTTATAAAATATCTAAACCAGTTACAAATTAGTAATTATTACACACAATCTGAAGTGTATATGGGCCATTCTACAGAACTGATGCGATGTCAGAGTTGGAAACATCTTAAAAAATTTGTGTAAAAAAACTGTATAATACAAAGGTACAAATTTCTAGTAATTGTGTAGTTAGTTCTCATATTGTATTTTCAGAAATTTTGGAATATTTGTCTTTCTAAATTTGTCACTACCGAAACACAGTAATACATAATTTAATAAGAAGGGTTACACTGACCTGTTCAAATTTTGCTTATATCTACATTGTAAATATATTTTTTGCTATTTTATTAAAACAATTTCAACAGTAAATCAATAACAATACAGATTTCAAAGCTGAGGATTCATTAGTTGAAGATAGTAGAATATACATTGAACCAAACACTATCATAAAATCTTAGTTGATAATTCAGCAGTGACTGCACATTTTCAGTAGTGACAGCAATGTTTTGGTAGCGACCACATCACATTACAAAATTTTAACCCACATACTAAACATACTACTGAAATTTAGTTTAGTTTCCCCAAATAAAGGATTATGTGTTGACATGATGATGTTTCGGTCATGACTGTTATGGTGGGGACAATTTTAGATACCGTTGGGCCTAGCTGAAAGATGCTAATCAGCACATGGTTAGCTAGCACAGTTCTAAACAGTAGTACACACATAAAAATTAAATGTTATGGAATAACACCCAAAAAAAGTGTGCTTAAATCCAGGAAAAAGTTGTTAGGTAGTGACATTTCTTTAAAAAACGCCAGTCCAAAGAAAGTGAACGCAACAAACATGCCTAAAATTACTAAAAATTAAATCTAAAAGTATAATCCCTAAACCATTTACAAATCAGTGTACTGATCTGATGTTCTGAATCTAATGTGAATGAAAGTCAAAGAAATCCTGGGTGAAAAAAAAAAAACTGGTAACACGTCAGCAGCACCACACGCACGTGTTGTGGTACTCTTTTAAACGCGTGTCGAAAACTGACATTGCTGAATTTGCTGAATAAAGTCTTTTTTTCCTTTGCGCACAAAAAGTATTCACGTATCTTAAAAAATTCAGGTTGATCCACTGATGTCACATGGACCTTACTACCTTTCTGGGCCTTGAACGTGGTAGTTGCTTTGCTGTCTATACAGGGTCAGAAAGCTCTCAGATTTCATCAAAAATATATTAATTTGTGTTCCGAAGACGAACGAAGGTCTTACAAGGTTGGACTGAAATGAGGATGAGTAATTAACGACAGAATTTTCTTTTTTGGGTGAACTATCCCTTTAATTTCCCCCCGAAAAACTCCTAATTTGCTGCTTATTGACAATAAGTAAGCTAGTTATTTGGAATAATGTTTAGGTATTGAGTAGTGTTAGGCGATCTAGAAAATGATCATGCAGAATAAGGTATTAATATGTCTTTTATAAGTACTAATAATCAGCCAATATGCATGCTAATACACAACTGGTTAATAGTGAATAATGTTCCCTAATCTAAAGTGTTACCAAAAACCTCAAAACCAGTGATGTACATCCTGGATTGAATATAAAAAAAATCGATTTAAAAAAAACAATTCTGTATCAGTAACAAATTTGTAATCTGAATCAAATGTGAATGCAACAATGTGTAGATCCCAAAAATGATATTTCTCATTTAAAATTGTGTTTAAAAAATCCATGAACCTATAAAAATGAGCATACAACACCTGATCCGTTCAGATCCGCAGACAACGCTCATGTGTCCTGGGCTCAGTCGGTGTGCTGCTGACTGCTGAGATCCATCGCTTCAATCTCACAGGTACTAGTATCTGTGGATTTTGAAGTTGATTTTCAAAGTGAGCGAAAAAAAAAAAAAAAAAGTCACATGAATTTCTTTAGTCCAAAACCACGAGAACCATGTTCGGTTTTGAAGGACTTTAATATCAAACGCAATCTTGTTTTATTCATGCCTGCATCAACGTTGACACACTAAATATAGTGTTGCACAAAATTATTAATAAGACGCCTGTCTGCGCGAGACTAAAAAGACAGTCGGGTTCTATACAGTCGGGTTGCGAGATGAGAAGAGAGAAGCCAGAGAGTGAGAGCTCTAATGGGCTGATTTGTAATCCCCAAAAATCCAGCCTGCGGATTACAGGGGTGCACACTTCACAGAGCACACCTGGGGGCCCTTAACACACACACACATATTCAGGTAAGCTGTCAGCTACAAGGCCGCAGCTATTCTCCGAGTTACCATGGGAACGGCAAGAGTAGGGGGTACGTTCCATCAAGAAGAGGGGTTTGTGTTTGTGTCTCGCCACCACTGTTGATCTGTAATTGCTTGCATCCGGCGAACCCCTTCCCTCCCCCCACAAGCAACCCTGCTGTCCTCTCCGCTCACCCCGCTAACCCCTCCCCTGTGGCCGCAGCAGCAGGTGGCCTCGTCCCGGTGAGCATCTGTCACGGCTGGGCCTGAACGGGCAGGCGGCAATAATACATATTCACAAGAGAGAGGGACTGGCAGATAATTGTACACGTTCTTTTTTTAAGCATGGGTGCATACTGACAACACAGGACTTGAGGTTTAAATAATGCACAATCACTTTGTATATACCAACAGAGACAAATCTCAAGCATTGTCTTTCTCTGACACCTACACACGCTTTAATCTGCCTCTCAAAATACTACCGCCTCCACAAGACACAAACAGAGCCCTTGAGATCCGACTGAAGGCATATGGTGTCAATTGGGTGGAGTGTGCCGAGCGTCGTGAGATTGTTACCCCACCAAATCTGTGCCTGGCGAGCGCGAATTAATTAAAATGATGTGCACGTGAGCTGAACCTGAATATACAATGTGGCTTCCACACCCAGAATCCATAAACGCAAAGCAAGCTCAGGACACGCCCCCACCTCAGGACTCGTTCCCGCCGCTGTTGCCCCGGGAGCATAGTGATGTCATTAGCAATTTTAGAGGATTATGGGATTATGAACACTGTATGTTCGTTATCTGCCGCATGGTTATTGGATTTCGACATGGAGCTCTCGTAATTTAACTTCTGAATGACTCTTAGAGCAGACCAAGCGCTCTCGAGCTCGTTCGTTAACGTGGAATATGCGAAAAGTTGGAATTAGTCCATCCGCTCCCACGTGCACGCATACGTACCCTTCAAAACGTGTTATCGCATTACTGACGCATCACTCCCATTTCATAAACAAACACAGCAGTCTGCTGTTCGCAGTCTATTCTGACAAAATGGTGAATCATAGCAAAGAAATATAACTGCAGAGAGCTGACAAAATGAGCACACAAACACAGCTGGATGGTAAAGACTAGTTATCACAGTAATGTGATGAATTGAATTATTGCATAATGATAAAGTACACTCTAAAAATGCTGGGTGAAATATGGATAAACCCAGCAACTTGGTTAAATGTTTAACCCAACCTTCTGAGTAGTTTTATTTAACTCAACTATTGTTGAAAAATTACTATATGGCTGGCTTAAAATATACCCAAAATCGGTTGTAAATTACAAATCAGACACATAATTATTAGAGTCATCAGCAATAATCAAAAGGCAAACATTAATTAATAAGAAATGTACTGTTTATTCAACTTCTTAATAAATGTTAATTTATTGAACATATTAATAAATGTTCATTTTCAACATTTTGTGTACGTTTTATGCAAGAAATATAGTAATTTTTATGCAATAGTTCAGTTAAATAAAACTAACATTTAACCCGACCGCTGGGTTAAACACAGCATTTTTTATAGTGTAAAACATGTTTCTATATTTTTAGAATTGAAAAAAGGGAGGGTCATAATGGAGAAATGTGGATTCAAAATTTTATTTTATAAAATAGTCTAAAATAGTATATTTCTGACTAAATATTTTACACTTAAAAAAAAATGCTGGGTTAAAAACAACCCAGTGGTTGGGCTGAATGTTTAACCCAACCTTCTGGGTAGTTTTGTTTAACTCAACTATTGTTTAAAATGTAATCAAAAGGTGAACATTTATAAATAAGCAATTTAAAAAATGATTATTATTTAATTGTTATTTATTCAACTTATTAATAAACGTTTATTTATTAAACATATTAATACATTTTAATTTCCAACCTATTTCGGGCTCATTTTAAGCAAGAAATATAGTCATTTTTAAGCAATAGTTGAGTTAAATAAAACTACTCGGAAGGTTAGTTAAACATTTATCCCAACTGCTGGGTCAAAACAAACCAGTAGCTGGATTTGTCTATATTTCACCCAGTGCTGGGTTGATTTTTTAAAGTGCATACATTTTATAATTACAAAGATATATATATATCAACATTATTGCAAACCTAAAACAGAAAAAGAAATCACAAAAGAAAACAACAATTAAACACTTTTTAAATACTGCCTGAGAATGTAAAAGCTTAAACTGCTTTGCTACTTTTTCTTCACCTTGACTTAATGATTGTTCACTGATATTTATTTAAATAACAAAGGTGTCTGCAGCAGTTGTGATTCTTTCCTGGTTGTAAATACTCTGACATAAAGAGTTTGTAAAAGCCACATGTTTTTTATGCGCTGTTACCAGACTGCACTGCTTTTCTTGGAGAAATCTCTAATTCTTCATACTGCAAGCTTAAGGCAAAACAGCATGGAAAAAAATTAAATATTTCTTGATATAAACAGAGGATAAGAGAGTGGTTCATAAAGCTCATTTTAAAAGACCTAGTAAACAAATGATGCCAAATGAGGTGAGAGATTTGTGCCGCTGAGTGCTGGAGTGAGAGGAGATTGTGTGTGTGAGCTAATGCTGCTGAAAGGGGGAAGGTTGTTTATAGGCCAGCTGTGAGTTGTCTCTTAGTCAGCCAGTGACCCAAATCAGCAAATAAAAAAAATAGAGAGAATGAAAAAAAAAAAGAGGGAATGAGAGAGGCAAAGAGAAAAAGGCATGGGAATGAACAAGTTAATAGTGTGGAAGAGGGAAATCGAGAGCGCGATGTAGAAAGAGAGGGGTGACATTTATAAAAATGCCAGAAAAAATTATTTTAATGCAGCTAAAAATATTTTCTTGCTTTTTTATCACCTTCCCCCAGCATTCAAACACACCACTGACACAGCGCAGACACAGCAGATTCTATATGTAGATATATACACTACACATATGAAACTGCGCTTCCCACTAGAGAACCAAAATGAAAAAATACAGCACAAATCTGCGTTTTGCCTAAATCAAATAAAATGTCAAAAAGGCATTAATATTCATACATAAATACATACATGAAAAGTAAAACATCTGAAAACCAAGCCAGCTGCCAGCTCTTAAAAAGGGTGTAATTTAATGAAAAAAAAACTGGCTATGTGCCTGTAATAGGACCCTAAAGATTATGTCATATTATATTAATGAGAACAAATCTTACTGGATCCTATTACATCTAAAGAGGAGGAGCACATTTGTTCCAGCATGGATTAAAAATGTCTTTATAGAGCAGCCATGTTTTAAACACGCTCAGCATAGGCATCTTAGCTCATTTGAGTCTTCCCCGATATGAATCAGAACTAATCCTGTTCGAGTGTGAATAGAACGCTTGGACTGAATTCAGATCGACTGGAAGCCGCTCTAATTGTGCTTGGAGCGAAAGTGAACTGGGATTAAAGTGGATTAGCATCAGATGAGAGAGGTATCTAGCTGTCTTACTTAGGATTTAGACCTGCTTAAACTCCAATCCAGCTAGTTTCTCACCCAGCTGCTGGATCTGAAGTCTGACGGACCCATGCCTAGATAAAACACACACACAGAGCATTATTGCACGCTTTTTACAATGGGGCTAAATTAAAATTACATATTTGGTTTTATTATGACTTTAACTATTTTTAATCAAATAAAGGGTACCTTGTTGAGCATAAGAGACTTCTTGAAAAAACATCTAAACTTTCTGACGTAGCATGAAAAAAAACAACATATTTTTAAAATGTTCCTCTGTGACAAAAAAACATGAATTCCCAAGGCTTCAAACAAACAAATTACCATCAACAAGCATATCATGGTGGTCAGAAAAACACCTGTTGCTTATTATTTTTCACATAACTGGCAATCTCTTTTACATTTTTTGAGTCTTGTGAGGAAAACACTCACATTTTAAGACTTGTTATCTTCAGAAAAGCAGGGAGATTGGCCTCTCTGAAGGAAGACCTGTGAACTTGACATATGGAACTAAAAGTCAGAAAATGGTTAGTAGGTAATTCAAACCACTTTTTATCAGCAGAGGTACAGAAAAAGCTAGAAAGAGAAAGAGAAAGAAAGAAAGAGGAAGCTGTTGCACTAGGTCCTTATCTGTTAACGCACACATACACAAGCTTGGACGGGTGTGAAATACACTACGGATTGTGCTATGTTCTGTACTCCTGTCTCCATGGCAGAACTCTCTCTCAATCTGAAAGTAATTTTAAACAACTCAGTTCGTAATACTATGCCAAAGTAATGCATTCAAAGTATGACACAGATTCATAAAGCAGGCATTTTTTCCATAAACAGCCTACTACTATTTTCCTTTTTTGATGGTTAAAGAAAGATCACATGAGGTTGTTCTGACACAGTTTTAAATGACAGATTTGTGCAGTCTCTAAGATCTCAACCCATCAAGAATGATTTCAGCTCTAGTCTAAATTTGTCAAACTATCAAAAGTTTTAGCTGAGAGATCTACATCAAATACGGTGCCGCAATCTCTAAGCTTCAGTGTGATAGAGGAAACCCAAAGGCTTTGAGAAAGATTTTTTTTTCCCAGCATGTTGTTGGAACACACGCACGCATACACACACACACACACACAGAGGACTTCACTTGGAACCACTAGAAGCTTGACAGACTCCAGTTTTGTTTTAATTAGATGCTGCGGTGAGGCACACTGTTTTGGCAACACTGCAGTCTCGGCTGATATTTGATGGGATTAAACAAGTGATATAAAAAATAAAGTGTGAACATGGTGATGTAATTTATCACCTTTAGATTACATTTGTAAGGTAACAATAATATAAAAAAGCATATAATAAGAGTAAAAAATTTGCTATGTGCAATGCTTGCCAATATTATTATATATTAACAGTATGTTTTTTGAGCACCAAATCAGCATATTAGAATGATTTCTGAATGATTTTGTGACACTGAAGACCGGAGTAATGGCTGCTAACAATAAAGTATTTTTAGGACGCGTCATTAATCAGCCATATTGGTGGTAAAGAATATAAACAATACCACTGAACCGAAAGGAACTTTAGAATTTTGCTGATTATTGCTGCTGAAAATGGTCAATTATTGTCATGTTTTGGTTTCAAAGTGCAAGTTTTTTAAAACGCCACTGTTATCGTTTCCGTGTAAACACCCAATACGTGAATCTTTGAAAACTGTGATGTCATGTGTGTGCTTAGTACATGTTAGGTATGTAGACTAGCGCAGCATATGTCGATTTTAAAGGCAAAGCGGGAACAAACAGCACACTAACTACTGGCCTGGCATACCTTATACAGCGTTTTTGACTCTTTTTGCAGATATGTGTAAACGTGAATCGTTTTGAAAACGTTGTCGTGTATACATGAAACTTTTTTAAAATGCCGTTTTTGACTACATCGTTGTAGTGTAAATGTAGCCTTAGTTTGTCAAAATATTGCGCCCTTCCATGCTTACTAAGCCCTACTCTATAGCCAGGTTTCCCTCCTAAGTTGCAAATTTATGCGAAAAAATTGGAATATCGCATAAAACATTTGCGAATAAGCACCATTTCCATCCAAACAAGTTAAAGAAAACAAAATTGTCACTTCCTGATAAACTGACACTATATATTACTAAGAAATGTAGGAGAAACCACTGAATATAGTAATTTTCATATATAATAAATTACTTGCACCTCAGCGAGCAGATGAAACACAATAAATGTGATCATTTCCTTCAGAGGTTGATGCCTGCTGTTTGGGAACGCAGTCGTGTAAGACAGTTTTGGGAGGCAATTATACAGAAATACTTTGACGACAGACTTTGCTGAGGCATTTCAGAATGACCATAACAACATTTCAGATGCTGTGGAATGAGATCGGTCCACTGCAACATTAAATGTGTGTTCTGAGTTTGTCACACCACAAAAAAACGTTGTTAACCACCCAGCGAAATTTAAATGATAAAAACGGACATGTCTGATGTCGGCGCTGAAACCACACCCATTCGCAGGAAAGCTGATGTCTCTCTCAACAGTTAAAGGAGTAATTCACTTCCAAAACCAAAAATCACAGATAATGTACTCACCCTGTTGTCAACCAAGATGCTCATACCTTCAGCTGTAAAGAAATTATGTTTTTTGAGGAAAACATTTCAGGAATTATCTCCATGTAGTGGACTTTAATAATGCTTGTGAGTTTAAAAGTCCAAAATGCAGTTTCAAAGCTGCTTCGAAGGGTTCTAAATGATCCCAACCAAGGAATAAGGGTCTTATCTAGCGAAACGATCTGTCATTTTCTAAAAAAAAAGTTTTTGTAAAGGGCGTTTGACATTCTTTGCATGTTCACTTTGTAAACAGTAGGTCGGTACTTCTGCAGCAATGTAGGATGATTTTAAAGTTGGAGGAGAAAATGAAATGAGAGTTTTTCCAACATACCTTAAATGTATTTGACCCGGATTACACGGAGAATGCATGCGCATGGCAGAGCTAGACAAGATGAGCATTTGAGGTTAAAAAGTAAATAAATTTGTATTTTTTTTTTTAGAAATGACCGATCATTTCCTTAGATAAGATTCTTCGAAGCTGCATTTAAACTGCAGTTTAGACGTTCAAACTTGCGGGCACCATTGAAGTACACTGTATGGAGACAATTCCTCAAAAGTTTTCCTCAAAAATCATAATTTTGTATGACTGAAGAAAGCAAAGCACGAACATCTTGGATGACAACAGGGTGAGTACATTAAAAAAAAGCAAAAAATGTTCCACTGAGGTATAAATCATTCTAAGATGTGAATCTTTGATTTGAATCATTCCAATCAGTGAGGTTCAGAGTATACTTCTTAGAATTCAACATAAGCCGTGTTTTGAACACACTTTAGTCAACAGCTCAAGGGCATGAGTTGACTCGACCCTGATATGAATCACAACTAATCCTGTTTGAGTGTGAACAGAATGTTTGAACTGAATTCAGATTTCCTGGAAGCCTGTTAGTTGTGCTCAGACTGAAAATGAACGGGGATTAAAGTGGATTAGTACCTACTAATAAAATTATCGGCCAGCTGGCAAGATGCCCCTTTTATTTACTCGACAAAGCCAGTTTATACTTATATATGGCGGTTGCTGTGTTAGCAAGTGACAGCAAGCTAAAACTCCGAAAGAACATGATCGCTGCTAGAATGACACTTTCAGACACAGAAACAATCCATCTCCATGTGTCATTTCCCAACACTCCACAAACCACACCCACCTCACACTGTTATTTATTTTCTGTGTAGGGTTCCACGCCAGTCAACAAGAATAACATACATCAATATTACTCTCCTCTATCATCTCCTCCCCTCCTCCACCCACCTTTTCTCCCTCTCTCTCCTCCTATCCCTGGCAACTACAAAAATCATTCAATTCCCATGGGCACCTCTGACCTCATTCATTCATCTCGCTCTCACACACACCTCTTGAAAAGACAGCAGTTTTGCTTGTAGCGATTACACAGCGTACTCTCCTTCATCCTTTGAACTCCTTTCACGCACTAGTCTCCTTTTCTCTCTCTCTCTCTGCCTCCTTTCATCTCTCCTCCCTCTTTGTCTTCAAGGTAGAGATGCCCGGTAGTGATGACTGACAGCCTAACCAGCCCTAAACCACATAAGAGGGGGAAAGAGCGAACGACATTTAGCAGAAAGATAGTCGTGATTGCTCTCTAGTGGCTGAAAGATGCTATTACACGTTCTTAAACCTGTCATGTCCATATCTACATGTGCATTCTTAGTATGCAGACATCTGTGGTTACTACTGGACAGATTGGTTGGCAGTGTTCTAGAGTTTGAATCAACGATAGTCACACTCACAGTCACGGCACTGAAAACTGGAGCCATTTTCTAGCCATGTGGCTGCTATTAATGTTCAGTCCTGCAGCTGAGCATAACATTCCCAACTTGCACTGTATTTTTCACATATAGCCTATTTTATTAAAACGATGAGCTGCTCTCACATGTTTAGTCATGCCTGTCTGGGTCATGATTCTGGCTTCATCTCAAACAGAAGTAATATTTAAACTAAACAATGCACTAATGAGTTTGGATGCAGTATCAAATATTACCAAATCTATAACCAAATATTAACTGGGAATGACAAAAGGCTGAAGACATTTCAATATGGAGGAACTAATGCCCCTGTATTTTTGTTTCTATACACAACCATTTCAAAAGGTTTGGCGAAAGTCATTTTTTGTTTTGTTCTATTTAATCAAAAATACAGTTCAAACTGTAATATTGTGATATACAGTTGAGGTCAAAAGTTCACATACACCTTGCAGAATCTGCAAAATGTTAATTATTTTACCAAAATATTAGGGATCATACAAAACGCGTGTTATTTTTTATTTAGTACTAACCTGAATAAGATATTTCACATATAGTCCACAATAAAGAATAGAATAGTTGAATTTATAAAAATGACCCTGCTCAAAAGTTTACATACACTTTATTCTATGTTGTTACCTGAATGATCCACAGCATTTTGAAGGAAAAGTCCTTAAGGTCCCACAAATTCTTTTTTTTTTTTTTTTTTAGCATTTTTGTGTATTTGAACCCTTTCCAACAATGACTATATGATTTTGAGATCCATCTTTTCATACTGAGGACAACTGAGGGACTCATATGCAACTATTTCAGAAGGTTCAAACGCTCACTGATATTTTAGAAGGTAAAACTATCCATTAAGACCCGGGGGGTGAAAACTTTTTGAATTTGAAGATCAGGGTAAATTTAACTTACTTTGTCTTCTGGGAAACACACAAGTAGCTTCTGAAGGGCAGTACTACATGAAAAAATATGATACACTTACAGGAGAAGTCCACTTCCCTTAAAAGGAGAAGTGGACTTCTCCTTTAAAGGGATACCTCACCAAAAAATAAAAATCCTGTCATTAACGTCATTCCAAACCTGTAAGACCTTCATCTTAGGACCACGAATTAAGATATTTTTGATGAAATTTGAGAGCTTTCTGACCCTGCATAAACAATAAATAAGAAAAATTTACACATCTTCATTCTGTTCAAAAGTTTACACCCCTCAGTTGTCCTCAGTGTGAAAAGATGGATCTCAAAATCATACAGTCATTGTTGGAAAGGGTTCAAATACACAAAAATCAAGCATATGTAAACTTTTGACTGTAAACGTTTTTTTTATGTGAAATATTTTATTCAGGCCAGTTGTACTAAATAAAAAAAAATAGTATGCATTTTGTATGATCTATGGTCTTATTTTGGTAAAATAATTAACATTTAGGAGATTCTGCAAGGTGTATGCAAACTTTTGGCCTGTACTCTCTCTCTGTGTGTGTGTGTGTGTGTGTGTATAAAAATGTTCACATTAAAAAAAATGTCAATTTTATGGGGCAAATATTATCTAACATATTTTGTAATAAACATGACTGAAATGACAAAACTACAATATTCTTTACATTAAAATAAGTTTATGCAACTGCAAGCATTAACCATGGTTAATGTTAATATCTAACAGAAACCTATCCTACACAAGAACGTTTTAAATTGTACAAATTAACATTAGTTGATGTATTATGAGCAAACATGAATAAATAAATAATAAACTAGATTAATGAATGTAGTAAAAAAAATGCATTGTGGATTACCTAACGCATTAACTAATTAACCCTCACTGTAAAGTCTTATCATTAAAACAAATAACAGATTTGTGTACAGATAAAGATAGTCAAACATTTGCACACTTGAAAAACAACCAGCTGAGAGGTTGAGGCAGACACTCTTTTAATTCTTAGGTCTCTGCGGGTTGCTGTTTTGTAAATACATTGAGTGAAATCACCACTAACAAAACTTTGAAGTGTGAGAAAGTTACACAGTCACTCTGAATGCGTTTATTACACTCAGGACTTTGAATACTGTGTGGCGTATGGCACAGATCTGTGAAAACTCCAACTCTGTATGGCACACGAGGAATCTCAGCACTACACCTGTACATTTACAGTGGCATAAACAGCGAAGGACACTGAGGGAATCTTGAGAATTAAGACTTTATATTTGGTACAGATAAGACTATTTTTATATTAAAGGAAGTAGCATCCCAGTTCATGACATTTCAAGAATGCCAAATGATCGCCAACCCCACTGATGATTCTTAATCAGAAACAGTGCGGGACAGATATTTTATTGTGTGTTTATCTATCAGACTTTGAGAACAACTGTGTTGCACTGTAAACATGTGCTCAGAGTTGAACAAACAGAGCTGGGCACTTACACCAATTAAACATTATGACATAAATACACATTCATGCAGGGTTCTAAGAATATGGTGCAGGAGAATAATTTCACTGTAATAGGAAGCGTCTTCTGTTGACATTTTTGGGGGTGAATTTTCAAACAAGTATTATTGGATGAAAGGATGAACAGTGACAGATTTATTGCGGTCTGTCCTGCCTTGTTTATGGCTATTAATGGTAAAACAGTCTTTTTTTTAAGGGCAAGAGAAATATTGGACTAGTCGGACAAGATGGTCAGGCAATTATGGCTATGAGGAAGGTATCTAAGGTGTAATAACTGAGAAAATTAAAGAGTGCTGGCTGTTAAGGGAGAGAGTTTGTGGCTGTTAGTGTGTAATGTCTGCATGGAGATGCTATAGTTGGGGAATTGGGGGAAGGTTAAGGGAGTCCAGGGCGCTGTGGTAAAGTTCTCTTAATGCTCTCAGCAACAAT
The DNA here is from genome assembly GCA_019740295.1 of Labeo calbasu. Classification (NCBI taxonomy): domain Eukaryota; kingdom Metazoa; phylum Chordata; class Actinopteri; order Cypriniformes; family Cyprinidae; genus Labeo; species Labeo calbasu. The sequence continues at coordinate 14,214 of JAHKKF010511560.1, forward strand.
AAACGACAAAACATCTGATTAAAAAGATGAGGCAGGGGCTCCTAAAGAGAGAGGGAGAGAAAGAAAGAAAGAAAGAAAGAAAGGGAAGGAGCGGAAAGTTAATGGCCCTGAACTTGTTTAATCACATTAATTACTGTTAATGCTGATATGCACACAAATATGCAAAATGAACACTAAATCATACATTAAATTGTAACAAGCAGTTTTAAGTGCGTAACAGAATCTGTAATATCCTTACATAAACAGATACTAATTGAAATTCATAAACTGATTCACAAACAACCACACAGATCCATAATGTCTTACCCCAAGGACGTGAACTCTGTTGTAGTAGGAGCTAAAATCTTTACTGAGAGACACCAAGAATCTGCACACCTGACAGAAACAAAAGACACACATTTTAGTTACGAATAGCCGTCATAATGAAGCCAAGATG
>JAHKKF010511561.1:0-21597 GCA_019740295.1 Labeo calbasu
AGAATATTAGAATGATTTCTGAAGGATCATGTGACTGGAGTAATGATGCTAAAAATGCAGCTTTGAAATCACAGGAATAAATTAAAATTTTAATATATTCAAATAGAAAACAGTTATTTTAAATGGTAAAAATATTTCAGAGTTTTAACTGTTTTTGCTGTACTTTGTTTTAAATAATTATATAATTTATGTATATTTTTATCAGAAGCCTCCTCTGAACATAACACCTTCAGACCCGGGGTCCGCTTTATTAAATGCAAAGCAAACACACCAACGAAGTGGAGAAAGAAAAGAAGCAGCGGTGAAAAAGCAAGCGAAGACAAACCCCAGCTGATGGTTAGGACAAAGACGGCAGGTATACGGTGCATCCAGTGGAAATGAGGAAGAACAAAGGGGAAGAGGAGGAGGAGGTTTTGCACCCTGTTTTTTCAGCCCTCTCTCTGGTGTCACACACGTCACAGGCTGAGGAGGAGGGAAGCAATCAATGATTTAAACAATAATGCAGCTCTCTGTATTCCCTGTCACACTCTCGCCTGCTTGCCGCTTCGAGGACTGTCACACACTGTCTCCGCCTCGACAGCTTATCTCCCGCATGCTGCTACTCCATCTTGTAGCTGTCCGCCAGTGTCCTCACTCACTCTCTCCATTCCCTTTCTCCCTCTCTCTCTCCCACATCCTCTCCATCGTTCTCTCTCCCTTCCCGACTGTGTTACTCACATGATGCCTTCACTCCTGGTTAATACACTGTGTCCCTATCTCACGCTGTCGCTCCATTCCCTCTCGTGCTCCTCGTGGAGTGGCAGGGCCGGCAGCCCGGCACAGTTTTAATGGATTGTTTTCAGAAGGTAAATGTGGAAGTTGCAGCTGGCCTTCTGTAAGGCGTATATTCTAAGAAGACAAGTGGACAGGAACTCTCTCTCTCGCCTTCTTTTCCACTGTCCCCGTACCCATTTCCTTCTGCCATTTCACACACTGCAGCTCTAGCTTAAAGGTATCAGCTTAAATTAAACCAACGGGACAAACAAATTACATCTGTCACCTCTGGTTTGCATGGACTTGACAGGAATTCAATGAAGGCCGCCATGTTTGTTTGGTGGACTTCTAATCACACTTCAGTGATGGCTGCTCCAATCAGGCACTTGGATAACAGACTTGCTGCTAAAGTTCAAAGGTTACACAAGAACCGATATGGAACCTATGTGTGGAAAAAAAAAAAGGAAATCTTGCGAATCGATGCCGCGATGTCGCAGACGTGTGGCGGCGTGTCTCTGGGGAACGCTAATCTCGGCGTCATCAGTCAGGACGCTGAAGTTCGGCTGAGCTAGGGGTCAAGGGTCAAGCCCATCGGCCTGCTGACAGCCCATCCCTGCAGCTCCCAGCATGCAGCTGGTTTAAGGCTATCAGTGGGACAGCTGGAGTGAGAGCAGCTCATTATGGGCTTTTGACTGCAGACGCCGGAACCACTGGGAGCAGATGCGCAGAATAGCGCCGAAGCTGCGGCAGGCCCGTAATGGAGCCGAGACGCTGAGCGCAGGTGATACGTGTCCTGTGAACTCAGGGGGTGTGGGACGGTATTGGAAGCCCACCGCTGCTGCTTCTCCAGAGATCTGCCCAGATCACAGGCTTCTTTTTAACACGACCCCCACACGACAGGGAAGCCCAAAACCTGGCTCTAATTGGCACGATGATTCATTTCCCATTCAGATTGTTGTTTTACTTCAATTCTGCTCTTTTTCTTACAGAATAGTTGGACCTCAACATATCCGAAGATTACGAATTGAAGAATTTGGCATCAGTCCGCCGGGGTGCAGGATGGACCTGTCGTGAGCCATAATAACACGCTGGGCTGGCAGGTGCAACAGATTGTGTCTCTTTAATCTCGCAAAACGCACCGAAAGCTCCCTGCAATTGTACCGCCCTTTTCTGCAGGTCATAGGTCAAAAGGTTACCACTTTATAAAAATAATTGTTTTAGCATTGCCCGTCTTTGACGTGTGCTGATCATCTCCTTTATTGAAACGTAATGGAACGATAAATACCGAATTTGCTCTTGGCTTGAATGGAAACGTTAGACAAAAGAGCTGTTTAAACCAGATTAAAATAAAGATGGACTAGAATGTGGTTAAAGCAGTTAGAATTGATTATTGAAGAATGGTAATAGGTGATCAATAGTTAATATGCAATTTTATGCTTTAATAAGGGACATTAATAACGTGGAAGAAAGGTGCGTGTCAGTGTTAATGAAGCTCAATGACCTGGATTGACTGCCCCCGTTTGGCTGTTTCTTACCCGGAGATCCTACTTTCTAGGGTCAAGCTATGTTTATATATCTAGCTCTGCAGATGCCCTCTTTAAAAATACATGGACAATAAACATCCCTTTTCTTCTTTCGCTTTATCCCTCAGAAGCTCCTTCATTCATGGCGTCCAGCTCCATCTGCCCTTGTTTGATGAGGCCAGTTAAACGGTAGGAGAGGAAATGGAAATTTGGGACAAAGCCCCCTGTTTTTCCAGGGGGACTAATATGTTGTGTGTCAACATCAAGGCTTGGTTCACAGTGTTGTCTCTATCTCAGGCAGTTGGACCCATGGTGCAGTGCCTGATAACGGGCCCCCATGACGCAGCTCCATAATGAAGCCCATTTTGACCACTCATCCTGTGCTAAATGGCGGTATTACTGTGATGGACATCAGTGCAGGTTTTGTTTACACAGTGGTCAATGTGACCGCAGCACTAACATTTATTAGCTGGGAGATCGTACGCGTATTTTAATGCCAAATTTGGATGGAAGCACCAAAAATGTGCCAAAAAAGAAAAGGTATATTATATTTGTACTACCAGTCAAAAGTTTTTGAACAGTAAGAGAATAAGATGTTTTTTTTTTTAAAGAATTCTCTTCTTCTCACCAAACCTGCATTTACTTCCAAAACACAGCAAAATCAGTCAAATATATTTAAATATATTTAAATATATTTACTATTTAAAATAACTGCTTCTATTTGAATATATGTTATATGTAAAATGTAATTTATTCCTGTGATCAAAGCTACATTTTCAGCATCATTACTCCAGTCTTCAGTGTCACATGATCCTTCAAAAATCATTCTAATATGCTGATTTGCTGTTAAAGAAATATTTTTTATTATTATCAATATTTAAAATTGTGAAATACATTTTTTCAGAATTTTGGATGAATTTTCTGAAGGATCATGTGACTGGAGTAATGATGGCAAAAATTCAGCTTTGAAATCACAGGAATAAAATACATTTTAAAATACATTAAAATAGAAAACCGTTATTTTAAATAGTAAAAATAGTTCAAAATTTTACTGTTTTTGCTGTACTCAAGTTAATGCAGGCTTGGTGAGCAGAAGAGACTTCTTTAAAAAACATTAAAAGTCTTACCGTTCAAAAACAAAAAGTGACCTTTTTTCACCCAAGCCAGTGGAATTTGAATGGAAACAGCTATTGTCTGCATTCAAAATCTTCTTTCAATTTGAAATTTTAAGTTGTGCTAAGTAGCAATTTAGATATTCGTTTTTGTTAAACTTAACAGACGGGTAAGTAACCCAGCTGCCTTTAAACTTTAAGTTTAATCAACTCAAATATCTAAGTTGTCACTTAGTATTATTTAACATTTCAAGTTGCATAAACGTTTTTTGAGTTGACTTAACTTAAAATTTTAAGGCAGCCAGGTAACAAATTATTTTAAGTTGACTCAACAAATTGTTTTTTACAATGTAGGCGGTTATATCAGTGTCTATGCATTTACAAAAATATAAAACAACTGACAATTTGTGCATTTAAATGTTTAAAGTAACTTAAAATATTTATTCTGTTCGAAGGTTTTCTTCAGGATAATTAACGCAAATTTGAATAACTTGAGGTTTGTTCAATGTGACATTACACAGAAGTGACAAAATGAGATACAATTGCATCATTAAACAAACGAGCCCTCAGGATTACAGCAAAAACACTAGCACAAGGACAAACCCTTAAACAGGACATCCATCAATCTAACAGGATCAATTTTCCAAAGGTCTCTGGATCAGGGATAAAGGAACGAGGGGTTAATCTCCAGAAATCATGTCCTTATTAATAACAATTTTTCAAAAATCTAACGCCTGTGAAAGAGTAACTAAAAAACTAATCAAAACTGATAGCAGAATGGGCCAAACGCAACTCTAAAGTCTTGGTTGCTTTAAACGTTGGCGTTTGTTTTTTGATCTACTTATATTTCTGGACACGTTGTGAATTCCTCATGGCCACGATCAACAAATTATACGCCGCCACCGAATCATAAAAAACCCCTTGCTTTGAACGTCAACTTAAGAAAGCAACAGCATCTGATATTTCTGGAACAATTCAATGTGCAATTACTGTTAATTTGTCCTGACGAAATCATGTGAAAGCACTTGTCTGCTGAACTTAACGCCGTATGAGAATATTCATGTCTTTGACTTTCCACACTTAGAAGATAATTATTGTTATTACCATCACGGTTGAGATCACTCCACAAGGACATGTCAAGACAGTTAAAATCCACACAAGCAGACGCGCACCACACAACACAGCAGAACGCAAAACGTCTCGTTATCACCTTCAAAATGCTAATCAATTACGTCCTAGCGCGTTTCCCGCCGAGAACACGATGTTTTATTTGTATAATTACTCCCCCTCTGCTGTCGTTTAGATTCATATATTTATAACCCACGTGACTTTATTGATTTTACCATAACGCTGCATCATTTCTGCACCATAAACAGATCCGGGCTTTCTAAACAGAACAACAGGGTTTAGTGTAAAACACAGCCATGTTGACAGGATGTATGATTAGCTGTGCAGGGGTTGGAAAGGGCCGCTCGGCAGACATAAAAGACAAGCTTTTCCTTTCAGAAGCAAATAAAGGGACACAAAGTGGACATCACATTGAATCACGCTCACAGTCAGAGGTGGCGGCTCGGCGTGCCGTTGACCAATCTCGCTCGCTCAGAGCGCACTTATAATCCTGCAGGAAACCACTGGAGCTGATGTGACACATGCGCTGGACACACAAACACAAAGCCTCTTATTTCACTCTTGGATGTGGTTAAGAGAGATATAAGAGGGCTGGAGATTCACTCTTCGACGTCGCACCCGTCCACTTTTTTTTTTGGACTTATTCTAGCAGGCTGTTATTTAAATAGAGTTTCGTCTGAGTTATTCAAGGACGGCCCTGTGTATGAATACAGCATCGACACCCTTTGCAAGGGACCTTAAAGCATTCGAGACAGCCATCTGATAAGGCAATTAGTGTAATATATTGTCTTGATTTGATTCATATTAGCCTCACTTGATTTACTGTGCACGGTCTGCAGAAGAGCTAAGATCCAGACAGCATGTCCCATGCCAGAGTTGATTTAAATGTCTTTCTATGGATGCTGGGAGTATATCCCAGAATACGGTGCGCCGTACTGGGGTTGCTGGCGCTGGGGCGGCACCATAAATGACCATCTAAAGTGGCAGTTGATAATCTAAATTCAAAGTGACAGCAAAGCGTCTCGTCAGATGTTTTTGCTCTTTTAAATCAAAGGCTGTGATGACGGTGTTGGAGTATGTGAGTCTGGGCTTTAGTTTTCTTTTTTGCGTTCGTAATCATTTGTGTTTATCATTAGATTATCACATCAAATAAATTGTGTTTAGATTTTAGGCAACCATAGGATGATGATAATGACAGCAAACTTCGTTTCTTATCCAACAGGGTTGACTCAGATTTACATTGCACTGTCATATTAATTATTTATGGAACGGTGAATTTATGGCCCTGTCTGGGCAGGCTGCTAAATCTGAATGGCCAAATATTGAGATTTTAGCGCTATGCTTTTAAATCACCCCTTGATTTGTCTCTGCTTGTTTGTCAGCGGCTTTGCGCTTCGGGTCATGAGTGGCATTTGCTTGTGTGGTCCCCTAATTGCTGAGTCCTAGTCAGACAGATGAGTGTTGAAGCCTGGCACTTAGAATAGAGTTGGTGTGTGTGTGTGTGAGAGAGAGAGATGACAACACCCCTGATAAAATATTGTTACAAGTACAAGAACATGGAGTGCTAAAGATTATAACTCAAGCTATGAATAGACTCACTGGATCCCTTCAGACTCTTTTTTTAAGGGTATTATATTATATTATATTATAATATTATATTATTATATTATGTAATATAAAATATATTTAAAAGTATAGATATAGTCAAGTCAAAAGTTTACATACACCTTGCAGAATCTGCAAAATGTTAATTCTTTTACCAAAATAAGTGGGATCATACAAAAACGCATGTTATTTTTTATTTAGTACTGATTTAAATATGATATATTTCAAATAGAAAACATTTACACATAATCCACAAGAGAAAATAGTAGTTTAATTTATAAAAATGACCCTGTTTACGTACACTTGATTCTTAATACTGTGTTTTTATCTGAATAATCCACAGCTGTTTTTTTTTCTTTGTTTGTTTAGTAACAGTTGTTCATGAGTCCCTTGTTTGTCCTGAACAGTTAAACTGCCCACTGTTCTTCAGAAAAGTCCTTCAGGTCCCAGGTCTTCAGGTATCATATTTAACTGTTTAAGAATCAAGTGTATGTAAACTTTTGAACAGGGTCATTTTTATAAATTCAACTATTATTGTGGACTATATGTTAGCATCTTTTATGTGAAATATCTTATTCAGGTCAGTACTAAATAAAAAATAACATGTATTTTGTATGATCCCTCTGGTAAAATAATTAGCATTTTGCAGATTCTGCAAGGTATATGTAAACCTTTGACTTCATCTGTATATGATGATAATATAATGTTACAATTTAAAATCTTTTTTTTTTTAAGCTTCACAGAAAACAAACAAATAAACATGATTTTGAAGTTTTTGGTAACACTTTACTTAAACACTTTAAGTAGTTTTAATACATTAATTATGCCTAGTAATGCACCTTATAATGCATTGTACGATCTCATGAATAATTGTAACCAAAGTTAATATATTAAAATACTATGCATTAAATTGGGTTATAATTATTTACGACAAAATATAATGTATTACAATGCATATTATGAATAATTATAATGCATTATACCCTTTATAAACCATTTATAATGCATTATACATAAAGGCTTTAAGTAAAGTGCTACTGAGGGGTTTTTTTTTTTGTACAAGAAAATACTATTTCAGTCTTTGTACTTCAAAATGTTCAGTTGAATGTGTTGTTATTAATGTGTAATTATTTAAACATTTACTAGCAGTTTCTCAGTAAATCTTTTCAGTAACTGTTTCAAAGTAAATCCTACACCATGTTCTTTTCAGTGTACTATTATAAAGATCACAGCCAGGCCTGTATGGAAATATGTGACCCTGGACCACAAAATCAGTCATAAGTAGCACAGGTATATTTGTAGCAATTGCCAAAATACACTGTATGGGTCAAAATGATCGATTTTTCTTTTATTCCAAAAGTCATTAGGATATTAAGTAAAGATCATGTTCCATGAAGATATTTTGTGGATTTCCTACCGTAAATATATCAAAACGTAATTTTTGATTAGTAATATGCATGGCTAAGATCTTCATTTGGACAACTTTAAAGGACATTTTCTTAATATTTAGATTTTTTGCACCCTCAGGTTCCAGATTTTCAAATAGTTGTATCTCAGCCAAATACTGTCCTATTCTAACAAACCAAACATCAATGGAAAGTTTATTTGTATAAATCTCAGTTTCAAAAAATTGACCCTTATGACTGTTTTTGTGGTCCAGGATCACATATATGAATTTGATGTCCTTTTTCATAAACCGTCATCTAATATCAATTGGTGTTTATGACATCGGCTGGTGTGCATTCTGTTTTTTCATTGACAATCTTAGCAACGTCACTTATTTCCTTCTTTGAATGGCTAGACTGAACGTTCAGTTTCTTAACAACGCTGGGCTGTATCATTTCCCAACTAATGGAGCAGCAAATGGGATAACAAGGCCCTCTAGATTTGTAGGCTGTCTCTGAAATTAGCACATTTACGAGCTCTGTCTAAATTAAACAAATCATTGATTTTATGTAGGCGAGTTATAGCACCATATTCTAGAGCGGAGTCTCTGAGAAACTTGAGAGCAATCGGGTTTCCCTGCCTGCGTTGTCTCACTTTCCCTTCATTCCTGATGCTGTTTCCTGTTAAGAGAGAAGAGAAACAATCTCTCACCCCCCCAGGTACTTGATGCCACACCACCAAGAGGAAACAAAGCCTCCGCTCCTCAAACGAGCGAAAGCTGCGTGTCCCCCTGTTGGAGTGTGACACACGCCGGGCCCTGCCTTTAGTTAAATATGAAAGCGCCGAGCACGTGTGCGTGTGTGTGTATGTGTATTTGGAGAGAGTGACTGCCAGGACTCACAGAATCAGCTGCAGAACCATTTTTAGAGCTCTCGTTTCCCCTTCTCTCCCCGTCGCCTTTGATCATGTAGCACTGTCTACAGTATGAATGCTTACGCGCTCGCTCTTCCCCTCTGTCTTTCACTCTCTCTGTTCTTTTGTGTGTATTTGTGCATGTGTGTATAGAGTCGTCGCAATAGATCCATTGAGAGTGATGGGTGTCCTCGGGTTCAGATTCAGATAAGAAGAGAGGCCTTGTGTAATTCTGGTTGAAAAAAAAGGCAAGCGGCCCGAATCAGCTTGCTGGGGTGAATCTTCTTCTTGACACCTACAGTACAAGAAATGGTTGAGAAAAAGAGTGAAACAGTATTTTAATGATTGTTTTTTTTTTGCAGGAATCTCAGTGTGACACACTCATCTGTTTTTTTCCGATTTTACAACGGATACAGGGATCATTCCATCTTATTTCTGAATCCTATTTATGCATGTATCTTTTGAAAAGTGTTTAAAGGGCTAGTGCACCCTAAAAATGAAAACAAAGAAGAAGATATTTTGAGAAATGGACAATATCTTCTTTTATGTTTGACAGAAAAAAGTCATACAGGTTTGGAACAACATAAAGGTGAGTAAATGATGACAGAATTTAAATTTTTGGGTGAGCTATCCCTTTAAATTTCATATCAGACTGGGTATAACATCAGATTTTTAAATCCTATTTATAGTCTAATCTACTGAAATGTTTTCAAAGGTCTAGTTCACCTAAAAAATGAAAACAAAAAAGAAGACATTTTGAACAATGTCTCAATGCTTTTTGTTGATACAGTGAAAGACAAAAAACAGAGGAAAGTCAAGTTTGGAATGACAATTTAAATTTTTGGGTGAACTGTCCCTTTAAATTTCGTATCAGACTGGGAATAACAGTTAATTGCTGAATCCTATTACTTGTATATACTGAAAAGTGTTAAAAGGGGTAGTTCACCCAAGAAATGTAAATTAAAAAAAAGGTATTTTGAAAAATGTCTCAATGTAAATGATGACAAAATTTTCATTTTTGGGTGAACTATATATATACTGAAAAGTCTTTACACCCCGACCCCCACCCCCAAAAAACCCACAGTAAATAAAAAAGGTCTTTTGAAAAGTATATCAATGGTTTTGTTCATACAATGAAAGTAAAAAAAACACTAGACCACAATGTTTTTTAAAATATCTTATTTTGTGTTTCACAGAAGTCAGTCAGTCATATCGGTTTGGAAAGACATGAGGGTGAGTAAATGATGACAGATTTTTAATTTTTGGGTGAACTATCACTTTAGATTTCATATTAGATGGGTATAACAGCTCATTTCTGAATCCTATTTATACTTGTATCTACTTAAAATTGTTTAAAGGGGTAGTTCAACCAAAAAAAAAAAAAATAAAAATAAAACAATGATTTTTGTTTTTACTATGAAAGTAAATACATTAGACCTCAACAGAAGTTAAAGTATCTTATTTTGTGTTTCACAGAAGGAAGTCAGTCATACAGGTTTGGAATGTCATGAGGGTGAGTAAATGATGACAGAATTTTCATTTTTGGGTGAACTATCCCTTTAATTTTCATATCAGACTGGGTGTAACATGTTTGTTTTTGTCAGGTGAAAAGAAAAGTGATCCTTAGTTCTGATTGGTTTTCATTCATATTGTAACTGTCAGTCATTTCTGCAGCAGCCCCATTTAGCTTGTCCATGTCCATACATTTTCTTTTTGTGCTGTCCTTTTTTTAAAAATAATTTATTTTTAAAAAGTAATCTACTAGTGTAGACAGGCTCAGTGACAACGGCGTAATCTTAGGTTACAGTGCAGGAATACAGCATTTAATTTACCAGCTCTTAGCTTGAGCACTTCCAAGTGCTAAGTGACAGAAATGAATAGCCATCTGAAGCACATGGCTGACATATGCTAATGAGGAATCTGTGCTGAGGCTCCATTGTGCGGGACATCTCGCTATAGGTCCTCTGGTACCCGTTTCACTGCAACCACAGTTGTAAAGGTAATAATTAAGACCTGACTGGTGTGTTGAAGAGATGTCTCTGTTATTACTGCGGCCGTCCTGCCTCAACACGGGTCCCTCAATTATCACTGTGCTCTGCATTAAAGGGACATGTGAGTAGTCAAAATCACTCAACGTAAATGAACGTGTTATGTTTAACTTCCCTTGAGAATGGTGATGATTTTTACTCCTCTTCTGTGTTAACAAAGACGTGGCAAGAATGACAAACGAGACCTGAAAGCAATAAAACAGCAGTTATCAGTCCAGATCAACAACATTAAGTACATTTTAAAACAAACACTTGATCTAACTGTTAAGTTCCAACTTTTTCTGGATGTCTCTCTATCATAAACAGAAAGCAGATCATTTACACTCAGTTGAAGCTCTCTGGCTACCTCAACTTTTATATCGACTGAAGTGTAGATTTATAAATGTCCCAGCTTTGCTTGTAATGGATTCAATCAAGTCACAGTAATATGTTTTGTTATTTGATACAGTCCAGAGAGAATGTAAAATAATTTCAATCGAATCAAGGGGCTCTGGAAATGGAGGAGAGGATTTGTGCTTAAGCCTGGTAAAAAGAGCTGTCATCAAAGCACTTCACCAATCCACACCAGTCCATTTAGAGACATGTTAAGAGACTGAGGCCTGAAATTTGATTTTGAATGGAAAGGGACCTTGGACATGGATGGGCTTTTTCCTCCTCTGTTTCACTGATGCTTTAACGGAGGTCATTAGCAATACAAGAGAGTGCTAATGTAATGCAGTAATGCACATATGTATGGCTACTGCCCTCCCATCACCCCAACATTGCACTCCCTTCTATTACTCTGTCCTGAGAACACACACACAACAAACTTGTTCTACTGACTTCTTATTAAAAAAAGAAACAAAACCGCATTATTAACAAAGCTAGACATTTGTAAACTTGCGCTTTATATTAGGCTGAAACTAAGTGTAATTCCAGCTCCGTCCAGCAGGTGGATTTCTGCGTGGAGTCGATCATAAGTGTTACTGTTTGAACGTGTTTACCAATAAATTGCCATTTAGTTTAAGGAAAGATGTAGAAATAATATCATAGCAGCTTATATATTCGCTTTCATTTTGTTTAATTTAAAAAGGCATAAACGAGTAGCCTAAAACGCATGTTTTCCGCTTTTTTTTTTTTTTAGATTGGCGAATGTTCTCAAGAGGAATTTGACGTACTCATTCAACTTCAATAGGAGGTATGTGCAAAAATAATCAACAAGTAGACTGTAATGACTATAAAAACACTTATATTAGACTTATGTAGACTAAAAACAGCTGAAGATAAACTCGCGTGAAGAGCAAGCCGGTGCGCGCAATGGGACGCTGCACACTTACCTATTTCTGTAAAGACCTGGCGCATTGTTGAAACATCTTTTGTTTTGCCGTGGACTTCATTTTCCAGGTCTTCTAAATGGTGAAGAGAGACGATAATTCATTCCGTGCTCACAAAACAGCCCATGAGATCCCCCACGGGAGCGTGGAGAAGGGGGGTCAGGGTCCTCGGCGAGCGAGGAGGAGAGAATGAATGTCAGTCAATGAGCGAACCTGGCGCTGAGCGGCAGCACTGCACCTCCAACACTGTTTCCACCTCTGAGCAAATCTCTGCCTATCGTGTCTACTTTGCTACTGAACGCAGACTCGTTCTCATCGGTACATGCAACTGATACAACTCTCAACGCACGACACGACCCGGGAAACTCTGTCTCACGCACGGCGAGCGTCTCACGTTCTTTCTTCGAGGTGCGAGTCTACTTTGCTTCGCGGTGATCTTCGCTCGGCTGTTTCGAAAAGTTTCAGTTGTGGGGATAAAAGGACAGCTAAACCTTCCAAGGGATTTTTTTAAACAACGTAAGTGCTGTGAATGTCTTGACACAGATTGTATTTATGATCCAGTGGGAACGCGTCTAATGTTTCTGTGGAGAAATCTAGTTTTATCTGACTGTTTAATGAGTGACCCCGAGCCTGATTTAACGCACCCTAACGTGGCTGTCTCTTGCTTCGGGATAGCACGGCGTTTGTTATTGTTGTTGTTTGCTTTTTGTTGTGTGGAAATTGAGTTTAGGTGATGATGCGCAACTTTATTATTTCATATCAATAGATCTCCTATCAGATAGCATGTTTCAGTCGCGCGTAATGGCTTGATTGCGGCAATAATTTTAGTGACTCTTTATGGAGCACCTTCGCTTTTAGTGTGGAAGAGTTAGTGAACTCCTAAAACATGTCAGCGGCTAACTTTGCTTTGACTTTAACATCAATTCCTAGTGTTAAAGTTTGCTGAAATTGCGCATTTGACCTCTGACTGGAATGCCATACGTTTGAGAATGTGAGAAACACTTATTACGCGTAAACAATGCACATATTATTAACAAATAAATTGCTATGACCCTAAACAATCTTCTTCGTCACGGCGTAGCGTTTCAAAAACGCCGGTTCACATAAATTCTCATTTAATAGTTGCTCTCTTGCACAAGCGATTTCTGGTGTCGTGGGAAATTAGGCAGGTCATTGAAATACTAGTGTTTTTGGTTGATGGAACTGAAAGGGAACTTGTTATAATGATACCCGTGATGATGTACGCGTGTCTGCGGCCACCCACGAGTGTAACATGCTTGTGTGTGATGTTCAGTGGGTTAACCTTTAATAACTAAACGTTATCACTTCAGACCGGGCTTTAAAACCAGCTTCTGTAGTTCAGTTCCGCTCCCAACTAATTTGTGACTGGTAGTGGACGTGAGAACTGCTCCTGCGAGTGAAGATTTTACTATTCCATTTATAGTGCTCTCCATTTATAGTCTGTAATCAGAGCGGGAATTAATGCGCTTGAGACCAATGTTGCGGATAATTTATATTTTGTTCTCAAGCCACAATAGACTGTTGGCCTGCGTTACACTCTTTATTTTTCTCTTAAGTGCGCATGTGTGTTAATTGAAAAACAAAATGTTTAGTTTTAAATTAATCTGACAACAATGGTTGTTAAATAAGAAAACCATAGGCCTGCTCGGAGCAGTTACTTGGATATAGCACTTATAACGGAATCGAATCCGTGCAGTAAGGAAACAAGGTGCAAGGAAACACCTGTTTACTATGGGTCACTACAATTTACACAACACATACGGGAGTTTTTCCGCTGTGCTCATGAGTTGTTAATAGAATTTCCAAGGAAAATTCTGGGCAAAGCTCTCAGACAAGACTTGTTATCTACGACTTATTATTTTAGTTTATAATCTCCACAATGTTATAAAAACATTGTTGCGTTGCTTACTCAGATTTGTAGATTATTTACACTTTGCAAATTTTGAATAATTCTACTAACGCAACGAAAATAATTTATTTTTATAACAACAGCAGTATTTTAATCATTTTCGAACAAAAATATATATTTATTAGAAAAAAAACAAGCAAACACAATAAAACACCTGTTTTCAATTTTGCAGCTTAAAGGAACATTTGTGCGTATGCGAGTGTGTTTCCAGTTATAGGTTTATTTAATCTATTTAATAATTTTAGTATTAGAACAGAGCTACATATCTAAACAGCCTATGATTCTCCTTACAGCTTTTTTCTTCTTCTCAGTCACATCAATTATTTATATTTAGGGTGACAGAATACATTCGTTGTTAAGTAAATAGCCTCATTCATTTAATATCTTCCATTTGTGAATTTCCATTTGTAAGAGGGAGTTTATTAGCTCATTATTTTATTCCAGTATTATTTAACGGCCTTGTGCAGTAAATATGAAACTGTTTGCAACTGTGTAGGCTATATATTGTAATTGACTCAGATTATTTATAACTTTATATTTTATATTTACAACAACAACTAAACACAATATGTGGTACTTATAAATCTATATTACATGATTTTATTCGTTGTTTATTTTTAAGTTGTTCTACAGGACAGGAACCCGCTTTTATACGCGCTTTCATTCCGACTGGCCGAATCATTTTTCACGATTACACGCTTAATTTGTTCGATATTTAATTGTAGGCTTTTAGTCATGAATCTTTATTATTACACTTAATATTTCATTTGTTTGTATTTGATGATTACACAGATTTTTAAATAATAACATCAAGTTTATGTTTTTAAATCTAAATTACATAATAAAATTATAATCCTCAAAGATTAAAGTGTCTTTTAAGATAAGTGTGTTAATTGATATTTGTACTGGAGGGAGTAGGGCTAAAATCACTTGAGAATGTTAAATTAGATTATATGATAAATATAAGTAATGGACAGTGAGACACGGAGACTTGTGAAATCCACTATGTTTATTTTAATTGTTTTTAAATTCATTTTCATTGTAATTATGCATGGGGGATTATGCAAATTATCTGTAGAAACATTTCGATTTCTTCAATAATCAAAATTGTATTGGTATGTTTTTAATCCGTTTTATTAAAATTGTTAATAAAAGCAAATTAAACAGATGTAATCACTGCACCCTGTTGCGCTCCTGCATTCAAAACTTAAGCATCTTATTTTCATGCATTCAGGCTGGTTTAAAGTTTTCATCCCATAAACGAGTTTATTTATTTATTTAATATTTTTTGCGCCGAATTATTTAACACAATAGTTCGGTTCGAGTTCCAGTGAGACAACGTGATGGAAGAAAAGTAGATGCAAAGATGGAAAAGGATGGAAGAAAGAAGCAGATGATTTATTCGTCAGCGTTTCGATTTTCAGCCCTGCGTTTTCTGTTCTGTCCTTTTCAACGCCGATGTCAGTTGTTATTGCTTCTCATTGATCCCCGTGCAAAGTGAGAAGTGAACTAAAATTAATGTCGATTCCAGTGGCCGGATCAATGGCCAGAGTTATTTTAATCTGGATTTGTAGCATTAAAAAAGCAAGCGCAATCAAACGTTTTCATTCTTGTTAACAATTAGGAGGAGAGGAGAGCATCCTTTCCCCACAGACAGCGAGGACGGAGACAGCCAGAAGTTCTGCGGCTCTAACTTACAACGATATGTGACTGAGAAAGTCTTTCTAGTCTGGATTCAAAAGAAAAATCCATCTGAAACCGCGCACTGAAAGTAAATGAAGCACGCATTTCTCAAACGCACCGGTTTGATTGGCCTTTTGTCTATTCCGTGTTATCGACAAGCGTGCTGTTTCCCAACGAATTAAACTAGAATTAACCCCGTTAACTCGTACCCACCCGCCCTCGTGCATGTTTATGTTTTCACGTGCTAATAAACACTTCACAGAAAGCTCATTTGTCATGCAGATGGTGGCATGGTATGGTAATTAAAATAATCTACAAATAATACCACAGTTTGAGCACAGGGAAAGGTCGTGGTCCTTAAAGGATTCTTTTGAATTTGTCGAGAAATATTGAAGATGTGCGTGCGTGACAAGCGTTTGGACGCTTGTATAAAGATGAAAATAATCAGGTGTAGTCCTTGGATTGCCTAACTTCACCATGTCCCCTTCCATTATGTTTTGAAGCGTGCAGACACGCCTATTCATGTACCTTTTTTATTTAGTGCCGAGGCGGAACATTTGAAATTTTATGGTGAGTGAGATACTTTGTTTGTTAGGTAAAGCGCCCCAACCGCAGCAAAGCCTTTGAATAAAATCTACTGCTGCTCGAAGCTTTTTGAACACTGCTTATCGCGTTCGTCCTCTTTTACTATAACTATATATAGTTTCTTTCTTATTAAGAGTTATGTTATTGTTCTGTTGTCATGTCTTTTTTCCTTGTTATATTCAGTTGCTTATAATGCTTATAGTTTTGCTCGTTGTTGGTGTTTTTATCATGTTTTTTTAACTTTAATTAATTAATAAATTACTCAAATAAATTGATAACTACTATATCAACGTTACTGTGATTAGAATAAATTCCCGCGCATTTATTTTACCTCAGTCATTGCAGTGACATTCAACGGGGCGTTGGCTGCGCGTTTACTCTCGATTTTGAAGTCCAAAAACATTATAGATTTTAAATTTTTACAATTTAGGGGCCCTTAAGATATATACATGTTTTTATATATATAGTAAAATATCTGAACAAAAAGTCCTGCGTGAATAAATCTAAAACTCACGTCAAACAAACAGAACTGCATTTTAAAACACGGAGATTTCTGTCAGAGCTGAGCTGCCTGAAGATTCATTGGCTGTGCTAGTTTTTGTAGTTTGTTCTTTTTTGATTTACCTACCTGTCCATTATTTAGATGTGAGTTTTAGAGCTGTAGAATAAGTTAATTTTACACCCTCTCTCACAAGGCATTACCAGTGCATTTCCCTGGGATCAATAAGAGTCCTATATCTCTCTGCTTGTCTGAATGTTGCTCGGTGTCTTCCCACTGAACATTAGTCTAGGAGTGAGACACAGCTCTTCCCACCAGTTTAGAAATATGCTTTTTACGTTAGTTATTGTGTACAGTGAGCAAATGCACATATTTGTGGAAGGAGAAGCATGAAATTTGTTCTGTTTTCTCACACAGTTGTGGAACTGAACTTGGAGTAAGAGACCAACCGTGCTAGTTAAATTAATCTTGTGTTTTATAAGACAGGCCAGCCAACAAGTTCAGGCGGTTTAGTGGCAGACTGCTCTCGCATTGTGCTTCGTTATCTATTATTGACGAGCTCCTGGTTGGCAAACAGTGTGCTCAAACCAGGCGAAATCAAAACAGTGTAAAGTCTCTCTTTCTTGCTCTGTCTCGGTACACAGTGGCAGTGGACAGCAGCTGTAAGGGCGGCGAGGAGGTGGGTGGGTGAGTGGGTTGGTGTCTCCGTGGCTTCTTTGCAGTCCAGTCCTGGCTCTGAGCACAGGATCCAGACACCTTGCAAATAATCTGGGCTTAGTGAGGAATTAGTTGGCTCAGGTGGGTGGGATGAGACAAACAGTCCATCAGCCCCTGAAATGAATAGGGCAGGCAGGACAGGAAACTTTGAAAATCATTTTGTTCACAATGAATCAATGTTCCCCGGTGCCCGCCGCAAAGCTTTATTTGAAAAGCAAATCCTCACTTACTCTGACAGCTCATGCCGAGTGGCACGTTTTCTACGCCGAGAGTAAATCGTGCAAATTTCGTCTGGGGGAGCAAAAAAAAAGTTGCGAAAGTTTAGAGGCAGGCCTTATGCAGGCGATAAGATCCAATAAAGCAGTGATTGATTACCACTATTTATTGCTGGGTTTTATTGTGTGTCATACACTGTGGGGAATTTATTTGTTGATAGTGAACTGGAGTGTTGAGGCACAGCTTGTACTATCATTATTGATTTAGTTAGCTGTATGTCCAAGTGTCATTATCCCTCACTGCGTTCTCAGTCTGTCATTAAATCTCACTTTCACGTCTTCAGGATGCGGGCGTTCATTTTTTTATGTCTCATACCGCAGCTGCTGCACGTTATTGAATTGTTCCGTGGAAGATTTCATATCACGAGGGCTTTGATTCTAATTCAGCAGGATATATTATCTGCGTGGTCCTAAGTCGCAGGCCAGCCGACGGTGAATGACTGTATTTTCAATAATATCGACTGTCCTCTGGTCCAAAAGCGCTTCCTCGCGGAATACTAAGCGAGCTGAGCGAATGCGGCCTGGGCGATCCGCGTGGCACCTTTTCCCCCTTCTCGCCACAAATATTTAACGCCGCCTCCCTGATTGACAAGCCGAGGGGAGACTGGAGTGCCGTGTTTGTGTCAGTGACGGCAGCCATTTCGAGTGGATGCTTAAGAAGACTGTTGTGGATAAACATAAGTTTACCCTTCAGGGTGATTAAAAAAACGTAACGAGCACTGGAGTGCTGCTGAGACCCTTCAGACAAAGGCGTTTGGGAAGTTTTCAAGAGCAAAGTAGTTAAAATGTGCTTCGTGTCATTTCCTGCGACGTCGTTTGAGGGCTCTCCATTTTAGCAGCTGCACGCATAACAGCCTTCACACCACATCATATTTTCTGACACCGCTGGAAGCTTTTCAGTGAAAGTTAAAAAAGCGTGAGAAATCGCTGGCATGGCTTAATTTGGAGCAGCAATTAGCATGAAATCCTTTCGTCGGCCGCATTCTTGTAACTGTTGCCGTTTTTGTCTTCTCACATGGTGTCTAGCTCAGACAGTTGGGAGATTTGTGTGGGTTCGAATATGTGTGTGTTTTTTCTGAGGGTATTGAATGACAGTGTCTGCCCTGTCCTGTAATAAAATGTAAGAGTGGCACTTTCACGGTTGTCAACAATCTCTAAATATACTGACAGACAGGCAGAGGAGCAGGAGCTGCGGTTTGACTGACACCCTCCGCCGAAACTTTTGCATTTTCTCTCAGCAGTCAAATTTTGACAGTCGTTTGTTTTCGATGAAATTGGATTCATTTGCACTGCTCCCGAGAGCTGCGCCGAGAATGTGTGTCACTGACAACTTCTTATTTGTCTTTGTTGTACCCTTTCTGTTTCCTTACATCACTAACTTTCTGAGAGAGACACGTAGCTCATCACGGCAAGTGACAATGCAATATCATAACAATGTAATTTGAAGGAAATGCGATGCTAGATTTATGCTGGATCATTGTAACAATTCAGTGACAGATTTATTTATTTTTTTTCCCTGGATAATCAATCTCAGTTTTTAACTTGTGACAAATAGCTTAATGAAATTTAAAAGGTATTTGTGCGTTTGTTTATTTTTGCTTTTTTAATTTAGTAATTTATGTCAACACCAGCTTTTGTAGTTTATCATTCAAGTCTGTTTTTTAATAATTCTAATAATGCAATACAGAGATGAATTACTGTGTTGAGCACTTTGCACTGGATTTTATTTTGCCTCATTTAAGATGGTTTCTTAAATCTTAGGCTTTGCTCGCAAAGACTGATAGATGGAGGGAAAGAAGCGTGACAAGAGTTGTGGTGGACGTTGCGGTCCCGTACCCCCCTTTCGACCTCTCTCTCTCTCTCTCGCCGTCTCTGTTTCTCTCACACACACTCTTTGGCGTGTCAGTGTGTGTCAGGCTGACTCACTGCTCTCTTTGGTTGCTCTGGGACACTGGGCTCTCAGTTTGTGCATGCTTTTGTGCGTGTGTGTAGCTGGGGCACCAGGCAGACCGGCCGCAGCCACAGAAATGATTAGCACATCTGTACAACACTCAGCCTAGTTATGTCCCCTCTTTCTCTCTCTCTGGTGCACCATTGGGGGGATATCCTGTGTCCTTTTATTGGATTGTCAGTTTCACACTGCCTGACTGCGCTGATGGTAATGATAATAAAATTGAAATATCCAGGTACTTATCACTGTATTACCTTGCTATCAACACCCACCCGCACTCATTTTTTAGAGGTTATCCGAGGGGAGAGATTCGATACAGAGACGAGGCCCTGATGAGTGTGAGAGTGAAAAAAAAAAAAAGAGAGGGGGCTTTCGATATTGGTACATTTTCAAGGTGCTATTTTCCCAGCTAGGCCGAGTGAGAAGACGGAACGTAATGCGATTCTTGGGCTTCTCGCCAGCATCAAGCGGTGTAGTGTAACCCATTTTCTACAGACAGGAAACGGCACACATTCCCCTGCCATGTATGTGATAATGTAAAGCTCTTTTTACTGGGCCGCAGAGTGTGTGTGTGCAGATCGAGTTTTAAAATTGATTCGAATGAGTGTTCTGGACAGCTGATATCTGTAAAAATGCCCTGATAAATTCCCCAGGAGTTTCTTTGATGCAGTCTGATATTCTGTGTGGCATTTGAAATGGCCTCGCCGTGACAGAAGTCTAAAGGCCCATCTATTTGAATTACTCTGAATAAGAGGACCTGTTCTCCAGATGCACAGATTCGATTCTGTTTTCCAAACACGCACGTGACGTCTCACTACATTTCACGTTTCGGGGTCGATAGGATTTTTAAAAATCTTTTTAAAAAATGTCTCATCAAGGCTGCATTTATTTGATAAAAAATGCAATAAAATTGTAACTATTTTGAAATATTATTCCAATTTAAAAGCACTGTTTTAACATTTAATTTATTTCTGTGATGTCAAAGCTGAATTTTTTTATCAGCCATTACTCTAGTTTTCAGTGTCACGTGATACTTAAGAAATAATTTTAATATGCTGATTTGCTTCTCTACAAACATTTCTTGTTGAAAACATTTAATATTACTTAATATTTCGGTGGAAATTATGATATATTTGTTCCAGGATTTTTTGATAGAAAGTTCAAAAGAACAGCATTTATATTAACATTATAAATGACTTTGATGTCAGTTTTAATTAGATTAATGCATACTTGCTGAATAAAATAATTAATTTGTATACTTTTGAACAGTAGTGTATTTCACTTTAATGTTTTCAGAGAAGTAATCAAAGTCAAAAAGTAATCTTTTTTTAACCTTTTGACCCTTTTTAATCATAGTTTAAGAATTTTATGTTAAACTGAGTAATTTTGATTTGTATTTAAGTGAGCAGTTTGAGCACTACAATAATTTCCAAATTCCATGTATGTTAAATGTCCATTTAGCTTGTAATAGATCACTTTCGGTTCGCCCTCCAGGGATAGGCGATGACGGACAGACGCACACGTGCGCAAATGGACACAGATTCGCTAAAACGCTTCTCATTAAACCCACTCACACTTTTACCAATCAGTGAATGTTATCCTCCAGGGCTTCTTCTCGGGCTGTTTGGCTGCAGCAGGGGTCAAGGGGTGAAGTGCGGCTAATTTATTCATTCAGTCAAATTTCCTGTGCAGATGGCAGGCTGATATGATATCAGTATGAGAATCCCATCGGAGGCAGAGGACCAGGGTGTTCACACGAGCAGGGCCGCGCTCTTATCTGATCAGCGCACGCCTCTTATCTGCCTCAGACGCCGTTCTGCTCCGCAGACAGGGAGATGGAGTAAGAGGCTTATATGTGATCTGAACCTCAGATCTGCAGCGGGAAACTTTCTATTTCGGAAAAGTAGGCGAGAGTTTCAGAGTGTTTTTTTTAAGTGGTTTAACTCCTCCTCTGTTCAACTTTCTTCAGGTGGAGGACCGTCGAGGATGAGCCGCCAGTGAGAGCGACCCCTGATTCTGCCAGAGAGTCGACAGCGCAAAAGTTTGCACCATTCTGCCCATACCGTTTACCCCGTCTCTCTTCTCTCCACCCCTCCCCCACACCCCTCTGCTCTCACCCCTAACCCCCCCTCCGCCCAACCCCAGCCCAGTCTCCAAAATGGACTTGCACCGGGCGG
>JAHKKF010511562.1:0-14607 GCA_019740295.1 Labeo calbasu
TATATATATATATACACACACACACATTAGTAATAATTAAATCTCCATCACATGCGTTCAGCTGGAGCAGCAATTAATACACACAGCCATAAATCACTGACAAGCGGATGCGATTCATCTGCGATTATGAGCACAATTTTGTGTAGATTGTCAGTGATTTACTGCTCTGTGTATTAATTGCGATATATATATATATATATATATATATATGTATTTTTTTTTTTTTTTTTTTTTTTGTTTTACTTATTTATNTGTGTAGATTGTCAGTGATTTACTGCTCTGTGTATTAATTGCGATATATATATATATATATATATATATATGTATTTTTTTTTTTTTTTTTTTTTTTGATTTACTTATTTATTTTTACGAGGCTGTGTTTGTTATCGTCTTTGTTTGGTTTTCTTGAATGCATTGTACAGCACTTTGGGCCGCTCTTGAGGCAGTAGAAATGTGCTAAAATAAACTAAACTGAATTCGGAAACACATCAGCCATAAAGTTTATCATGGAGCGAAGGCGGAGCGCCGTTTCTGTTAAGTGAAGAGTGGCGCGACGAGTGGGACCCGGAGCGGAGGGATTATTGAATGCTTGGAGCGTGGAGGAGAAAATGCCGTCGCTCCACTCTACTCACACACTCTGCTACACAGGCTGTAGAGACTAAGAGCACATTGTGAGAACTCTTCAGCTCATTGTGTCCCTTCCTGTACTGAGGTATTTTTTTCCCCTATGCACAATGAGGAATTACTTTATTACTTGTTGTTCTGAGAGCGCTGTGAGAAGAAATAGGCTAGCACAAATTCACTCTTTAGTTAAGTTCATACTTTGACAGTTTAGAGTCGGTGAACAAAACCTCTCCCTGATCCTCTGCGGTCACCAACCTCCGCTAGACCTGCCGAGACCAGTAGAACCTTCAAGCAGTAGTATAACAAACTCCAGAACTCGCTTCTTTTCTGCATTACACGTCTGCTCTGGCAGAAACTCGGTTGGCGCCGCTGCTCTTATGGCTTGTGATGTGGGTAAAAGCATCTTCTGAAAGAATCGATGTAAAGTCTGCAGCAGGTGTGTAAGTTCATATGTGTGTGTGAGAAGTTTCTCTGTGGGGGTTCACTTCACTGCTTAGACAGGAAATTCCCAAAGCTGCTCCAGACAGGAAGTGCCCTGCATCTGTGACTTTACTGTGTGAAGGTTGAGCATTTAGGCAGATTCTTTAGAAGTCTCATAAGGT
This sequence comes from Labeo calbasu, assembly GCA_019740295.1. NCBI lineage: Eukaryota > Metazoa > Chordata > Actinopteri > Cypriniformes > Cyprinidae > Labeo > Labeo calbasu. Next base: position 1,227 of record JAHKKF010511562.1, read on the forward strand.
AGTCTTGGACCCTCTGCCAAAGCCCTGAACATTTTTGTGAACTGAACATTTTCACAAAGACTACTATCAAAGGACTATGTTAACCTGCTCCTCCTCTCTGAGCCACTTCATGCATTCTGACATATTTACACTGCTAAAGAGCTAAACCTGACCAAAGACTCAAAAAAAACAAGTTGGACGTATGACAGAGGATTTATGGAAAATACACTCCTTCAGGGTGCGTATAAGTTTCAGAAATTTTTTGTGAGTATGGCCCTGCACGACATCATAAAGGCCAGAATTCCTCGAACGGGCACTTCCCTGAAACGAGCGAGCGCACACGTCAACCGAGAGCAAGGGCAAGCCCATCAAGCACGGCACAGAACTTGCTCAAAAATGATTTGTCGTTTTGTTTTTAGACCACGAAAATCAACAGTAACACCAAAGAAGTGTGTTTTTGGTTGTGAAGAAAGACAACCTTGTTCAGCTGCCCAAAGAACCCAGCGTTGAGGGAACAGCGGACGCAGCAACGGAGCCGTGCGAGTGAAAGTATTTGTTCCCGGCGTTTCGGTGATGAATGTTTTGAAAACAAATTAAATTAAATTTTGAAGTCAAAGTTTTTGTCCCAGTTTCATGTCGATTTCACAGCTTGCAGACGACCGCTACCCGAGAAGCTTTGTGTGCTCGTGACTCTTTGGCCTCCAAGAGCTCGGCGGTTTCCAGAGAGAAGCGTAAAAAGACAGGGTATCTGTCTTTTGTAAATCTGATAAAACTAAAGACTCTTCAGCGATACGAAGGATGGAACACTACTCTATAGGTACTCAAGATTAACAAGAGATCAGCAGAAACGGTTTGTGTTATATCCCCTTAAAAGCTGCAGTGCAGTTGAATGCAAATATTCCCAACAATTACAAGCAGGAGGGGAAACACAGTCAAATAAAGACCTGAATGTGTCTCCAATCCTGTCTTTGAAGTAGACGAAGTCTCTGTGGTCCTGAAGCATCAGATCTCCCGTGTTGAAATACACGTCTCCCGTCCTAAAGACGTCCCTCAGCAGCTTCCTTTCCGACATGGCTTTATCACCCGCGTAGCCCAGGAAAGGGTTGGTGAACGTCACTGGAGCCACCAGTAACCCTGCTTCCCCTGAAATCACACGAGTCTGAACGTGAATAACGATTTCCTCAGCACATTTTCCCAAACCAGCATAAGCACGACAGAAAGCAGGCTCCCTCACACGCTCATCGTTTACACGAAGGTTACGGTCTTAACATCCTTACCAGTGATCCGACGCCGCCGATCCGGTCTCCATTTCAGGGTCAGCGGTATTCTAACTAATATGATGCTCCGGGTGTCTTCTCCTAAAAATGAATCTCTATGAAACAAATCTATAATGATCTCACCTTTACTCACTTTAATGCAGCGTCCTGTGCCCGTCCGTATGGGTTCATACGTTTGTGGATCACATTTTAAAAATTCAAATGGCAAACTGAGCTGAAATAAAACAGAGAAAAGATCCACACCAGACAGTACATTTCACATTTACGAATGAACCGCAATTCCTTTCTGAACCTTATTTTTAACACATTTATCGAACTCTTCATTTTATGAAGCAGTTGCACTAATGACTCTCAAACCGAAAACAGACCTTATTAAAATAACTGGCTCGCCCAATTGGTCCAATTTCAGCTGTGTAATTAACGAAGCCGATACTGGCCTCCGTTAAACCGTAAGCTTCACGAATTTGGATTTTTCCAAAACGCCTGAGAAACTCCTTCCAAACATCAGCTCGAAGACCGCTTCCTGCAGCAAGGCGAACTTTATGAGCCGCTTCCTCTGCCGTCTGTGGATGAGAAATCGGTGCCAAAGTTTAGCGACGGCATCTTAAACAATCTCATCGACCTCAAAACAATGCTAACGCAATGCAATCTTTTCTTTGATCAAACAAATAAAACACAATACATATTTCAGCATGTAGTACAAAGTTCGGTACCTTGGGTTGATTGACCAAATATCGACAGAGTTCCCCAATATACTGAAACACAGTAATATCATACTTGAGACAGTCCTTCCAAAACTGGCTGGCAGAGAACTTCCTCTTCAAAACACACGTCGCCCCTAAAATCCAAAGCCCCACATTAAGATTGTTAGGATCGCATTCAGCCACGCTTTCCCTAGATAAAAGCAGAACTCGTAAGAAATGTTCATGTTTGTAAATGCCTTGACCACAGTCACTTACAGTATTTACAGTGCAGCAAAACAACAAGTTATTCAGTCGCAGCTGTGATTTATTCTTGTAGTCTTAACTGTAGAATCAGTGTAATATCCTTGTTTTCGACCGAACGTACCGAGTTCGATGCAGCCGCCGATGCCGAGCAGCGACGCAGACATGTGGTAGAGCGGCAGCGTCAGATAGACTCTATCGCAGGCACGAGCGCCACACAAACGGAGGAAGGCCATGCACATCACCGCTTTGATGTGACTGATTCGAGCGGCTTTCGGCAGTCCTGAGAAACAAGACGGTCAGTACAACAGAACAGCCTGCCGCACGACAAAGAACTCTAGGTGATGTGCCAGTGAGCGGTTGCCATGTTTCAGCGGTCTACACTATGACCTATACACCTCAGAACAGAATAGAATAGAATAGAATAGTAATTGCCATATGACTGGCCCAGCAGTGTCTGGGTAGAGCCGTAGCTTTACAATACAACACACATCCTACAAAATAAGATATACACAATGATGTGCACGAAAACACAGGTCAACAGCACTGAAAACTGAAATGATTACTCAATGAAATACATTTCATTTGAAAAACTAAACCATGAAAAGAAATCTTTAATAAGGCCTTTAACTGCAGCAAGTGAACAAATAATCTAATTTGATAAAGCTAATAATTGCTTCAGCTTTAAGTGCGCTATTCCAGTATTACACACAACGGGCCTCATTCATGAAACTTAAAAGGGAAAAACGGAGTAAATTCGGAGTAATCTGCGTGTAAAACAGACCTTCCCCTCATTCAAAATGAGCATAACCCTCATCTATGAATCCAAGAACGCAATGGAATATCTGGTCTACTTTCTCAGGTTTAGCACCAGTATATTGAATAATGCAAAAAAAGACTACCAGGTCGTATGGCTAACAATAAATATTCAGTTAACTTGTGTCCACCAAAGAGTTTTTAGCCAAACAAAAAATGTCAGGCGCTCTTCTGAAAACGGCCAGCCGGTGGCGCTTGAGAACGCTTTCGTGGAAAAGCTTTGGTTGCTATGACCTTGCAATATCCACGGTGGCAACGCATTACTAGCCTCTCATTTTTAAGAACTTAACTAAATAAAAAATAAAGCACTATTGACTTCTCTATTTTGTAGGATTTGTCCCGCCCCTCCTCTGTATACCGCTGGGTAAATTGTGACAGTGACGAGCGCTGTGTTTTAAAAGAAATCTTAGAGAAAAATAGAGTGCGAGGGCAAATTAACTTGAATTTATTATGGCAGTGCATCAAAATTCAGTGTCATCAGTTTGTCAAAAAGATCACAGAACGTTTTACGCACCATTTACACGTGGTAGGGAGCAGGTGTGCATTTCTTTTGCACCAACTTTTCATTCGAAAGGTTACGTCAGAAAGGCTTTACGAACGATTTACTCAAAAATTCGTTCTGCTCCTGTTTCATGAATGAGGCCCATTGTTCAGACACTGACTTACAGCGATGGGTCTGAAGTGTTTTTATTCTTTTTGCTCTTTTGATAAAGACTGTATGTTTTATGACAGCTGTGCATGGGTTCCTGCTTTATCCTAAGTACTGTAGAGTGGCTGTATGACCAACTCTTTACATAGGTTTCATCTTGAAATGTTAGCATTTAACAGCTGCTAGCGTCTTCTCTAGGAGATGACAAGGCTGTCCGTACTGTACCTGTCGTGCCAGATGTGAAGATAAACAGGAAGTTGGACATGAGGTTGGGCTGAGGGGCGTCGATCACAGGCTTCTCTGGAGAGGCGGACTCCAGCTTGTCCAGCAGCGTCCGGACGTTCTGGCGCGTGGAGCTCTCGGCTGCCACCCAAACCTCAACCCCGCCGTCGGTCAGCGCCGGCAGCACCTCATCCAGAAACCTGATCAAGTCTACAAACGGTTCATGTCATCATGGGACAGCTGGAGTAAAACGGCTTTTATTTCAAACAGCATGACTACACATCATGTCAAATGATGTCAATATGGTAATATATTAAAAGAATTTAAAACTGAACGAAGCATTTTGATCTAATTTGTAGAAATTTAAGTAGCTCTTGCAAAAGCTTCTTATTGGTTGCTGCAGACTAACCTAATAATTTAGCACTTCTATTCTCAAAATTGAATGATCAAATTGTAACTATGGAAAATTTACATTTTGAACTGAATTATTTAGTAAGAAAAAAAGAAAAAAAAAAATCTTTCAAAGAAAGTTTATCCACTGAACTCAGACATCCTTATGATTGTTTTGACTCAATTAGAGCTACAGATTTCCTGTAGTGTGATTTAAAAATGAAATGTTCGAAGTCTGTCTCAGAATGTTTGCGAATTCAAGAATTTTGTCTTCCTTCTACGAACTTCTTACAACACCGGTACAGTTACATTCAGTCCAGCTTTCAAACTTAAAATCTCTCTCAAGTCACAGTCAAAAGATGCTTTTTCTTTTGTTTTGCAACAATGTTCAGGCGAGAAAAGTTTCTCTCGACGAACTTTTGTTGTTTGTAACAGATGTTGGTAAAATTTTCTGAGGTTTTTTTTTTTTTTGCGTTTTCAGAACAAAACAAAAAACAAATACACAACACGTGCACATGGGCAACCAAAACGAATACAAACTTCCTTTGGGGTTTATTCTTACACCTGAAGGATAGTGACTAACTATATAAAAGCATTCTGAGCTTCCACACCACACACTGATGATGCTCTCACAAGATGAAACATGTTCATGTTCGCTTTAGCTTGATGGGAAGCTGCCAATGAGGAGCACCGAGTGAGAAAGAAAAGTCGCAATCTCTCTTGGGCTTTAGCCGGGTTTGTATTTTAGATCGCAGATGTATAACGTGTCACAGCATGCATCACTGGCCGCCTTCAGAGCTCCTAGAACAACCGCTTTGGCTATTATACCTGAGCGTTGCGTTCGCGCGACGGCTTGTGACGCTTACCTGAGCCAATGACGAGCGTTTTGGCTCCACAGCTGTTCAAACAGTGCTGCAGCGACTGGGATTTGATGTTAAAGTTGAGAAACGCGACCTCGCAGCCCAGTTTACAGAGTCCGAACCAAACGCAGATGAAATCCGCCTCGTTATTCATCAGAAGCGCCACAACATCGCCGTGTTTCAGACCACAGTGCGATTGCAGCACGTTTGCGAATCGGTTACTCCGCACATCCACGTCCCTGTAAGTGAGGATTTGCTCTTCGAACACAACGAACGGTTTCTGCGGGGTGTTTCTGGCTTGGAGCTCAAAGCACTGGAGATATGTGACAACTCCGCGCTTCATCCTCGCCATCATCGCCCTCCCCACGCGCCGAACTTTCACGTAGTACATCAAGTCGTCCCAAAAGTAAGGGTAAAACCTCCTCTGAATGAGCAGAAGAGTAACAATCCCGACGACCAGAGTGCTGATGGCCCAGCTCATCGTGACGGGCTGGCGTGTACTCTCACGCCGATGAGAACTGTTTGTGTTGAGCTGCTGGAATCTTCACCCCATATTTAAATACCCTCACACGCTACTGCGCATGCGCAAGACGAGGCTCTCAACCTCAGTCTCATCGAACCGCTCATTACATTCATTCTCCTGAAACACGCAAGTACGTGCAGTACGCCCGCCCGGCGAGTAGCAGATCGCTTTCCTCCCTCCTCCCACAGACTTCAAAACATCGTGCTGAAACCAACATTTACCAACATCACCAGGATGCATAAAGTCCAACCCTCTCATAAGCCAATAAAGCTGTCTCTTACGCTCAAAAGTGCTGTCCAGGTAGGCATCGTGGCTGTGAGGCTCAAACATGCGGAAATGCACATAAAATTACCGTCTCTGTATAAATCACTCGAGATTACCTCTGAATAATTCATGCTAAAATCTGCAGTACTTGCCCACACTGCAACTGGGTTGATGCTCTCATTCATACGAAACATGGCGGCTTGTTTTTTTAGTGACTTGTTTACAATAACCTCTGCATGTTCTACCGACTATAAGTAACACTTCGAGACATATTAATTATATATGTTATACTTGGTGTTCATTTTATTAGGCTATCGAATTTGAAATGTACCTAATATTGTGTGGCTTCATATTTTTGTGAAAACTGTGATGCATTTTGTTTTTTAGGATTCACAGATGAATACAAGAAGAGCATTCATTTACAAATACTTACAAACATTTCATTTGTCGTCAATTTAATTTCCACAAAATATGAAGCAGACGTTTTAAACATTTGTAATAATCAGATAATGCAGCAAATCAGCATATTAGAATGATTTCTGAAGGACCATGTGACACCCCTGCTGAAAAACAAAACAAAACAACACAAAAAAACAATAGACAACATTACAAAATTTGTAATGGCTTTAATGGAAACTGTAACGGACCCTGTTGGTCTCTACTGATAACTGATCACCTTCTATTTGGTGGTTTGTTAAAACCAGTAAATCCTAATGGAATATGTCCCAAAACACCCTACAGAAAACCACTTTTTAATGGTTTTAATGGTTAAAAGTTGATGGTTTGTAATGCTTGTAATGGTATTTTGTAGTGGAAACCATTAGAATTTTCTGTAATTACTGTATTTTTAAACCAATGAGTGTAGTCTTGGAGAGCAGAAGAGACTTCTTTCAAAAAACACACTCTTAGATAAAAAGGTTCTGTATAGATTCCTGACTGAGCCCTTTTTTCCCCTTGAGCATAATCTTTTAAACAAACTTTTGATCGGTAGTGTATTAAAATTTGGTTGTCTTCTATGGATCAGGGTTTTTAGTATCTTGGTGATGATATTCATAAAAATCATAAATAGATATAAAAAACAACAAATGGGGTCTTAATAACGCTAAGGCATGTGAGTATTGTGCTGTCAGAGTAAACGGCGAAAATCAGTGCAGAAATAATGAAGACACCCACATGATGGCGCTAAAGCTCAAGAGGACGATTTCAGCCTGTTTTCATAACAACTGACAGATGCTTCCATATCAGTGTGGCTTAAAAATGAATCTTAAATTATTATACTGTATAATATATTAATTATATATGGGTACAGTTGTGAAATATGCATGGATATCGTTAGCTTATTAGGCAGTCCAGGAAATGGGTCAGGGTGCCTTTTGGTGTCCTGGTATCATTTGCCATGATAAGCTAACATAAAAATGACTATGAAAGTTTGTTTTATGTATTCATAAAAAAACATTACTAGGCTCTTTAGATACATACTTTAAGTTTTGTGTAGGAGGATGCGTGTTATTTTGCTATGTCTCATGAACTGCTCGTTAAATTTGAATGAGAGTAGGATATAGTCAAATCATAACATTTTTTAATTTTGTTCTCCTATTCATATTTTGTTAAATAAGAGATTACTCAATTTGAGTCTACTGACCATTTGGTAATAAAAATGATATTTTAATTTAATAAAAATGAGGAGTTTGTCAGTGACCCTTGAATGGTTGTCCACCCTGTCGTATTGGGGAATCCGCCCCTTTAAGAAAAGGCCGTCCCCTTTAGTGACATCAGGACAACAGATTTTTTGTCTCTTCAGTGGCGGGAATTTCAGAATTTCAGAGGTGAGTAAGTTGGTGACTTTTAAATTGACATATTTTCTTCGTATGAGTTTGCTTACTTGCTCTTCCTAAGCTTAACACGTCCACCCTGTCGGCATAAAATATGCCGGAAGCGATTAGAATACAGTATTTTCAAAATATGTAAGTTTATATATACCAAATTCCCTTCGACACACAGACTAACTATTTAGCAAGTTACAATTTGTTGTAAGCTAATATGAAAATGGAGCTCAAAATGTCCATCCTGTCGGCCACTTAGACTTGATAGGGTGGACATACACATGACAGAGTGGACATAGCATTCATTTGTGGTTAATATTGCTAAAAACTAAAATTGAATTGGGGGGGGATCTATATGACTGAGAATGTAATTATATTGTTTATTGTTGCATTTTTTTTTTTTTTTTTTGAAGTTGAAGTTGAATAAATGTTTATTGTCATAATTTGTCATGTTTTGTGTTCTGCTTTATGCGTCCACCCCGTCCTGTGCTGCTCCACCCTGTCATCTTGATGTTTTAAAATAATATTTGAAATCATAATTCAGTCATATCTATGTAATCCAGTGTGTTTAATAGTTAGGTGTGGGGGCAATTACATGCAAACATAAACCCGCATCCAAATATCACAGTTTTCTCCAAATAAGACAAAATATGTGTGTGAAATGTATGGGTTTCTTTAAAAACACATGGTTTACATAAAATCTTTTATGTATTTATAATTTGAAAGCAAACAAATAACCTTGTTTAGGAAAGGGACATTATACCTTTCAGAAAATATCATTTGCATCTTAGTATCGCAACGAAAGGTTGTTACCAGTAATATATGTGTCCATGACGGGGTGGACATATCTTATGGTTTATGCTTCGATTAATGACCCATCTTTATCTAATTAAATGTGCGGGAGCTCAGCTAATATGTTTCTAGAGTACTTGAGTGTCTACTATTAATGACATGACATAGAGCGAATGGGAAATTAAGACCAACATTTTTGAGTTCTGTGAGGGTTGAAAGGCACTCTGTGGTGATATTGACCCATTTACTGTTGTCATGTTTTATATGTCTTATAGTTAGTCTAAATGTGCAAGAAATAATTACTGTAGTTTTGAAAAGGCTTCCACAGAGAACCGTTGACTCTCTTCTTTATTGAACGAATGAATGAAGAACAGGGTGACTATTGCTTTCACAGCATCACAATAACTGCAGCCCAGTGTAACACAAAGCCCATTTGGATGTAAACAAAATGCCCTACATAAAGGACTGAACAGTCCAAAGTAACACACAGACTGGCACTAGGAAGAACCTCAGTCAGAAAACTTCAAATGTGGGTCCACGAATGGGCTCAAACAGGACATTAATATTTTAAAGGGATCACTGGAGGCCCATTTTCCACAAATTGATATGATTCTTTAAGGTCTTAATTAAAAGTCTGTAACATGCTTTGGCTAAAACTGGTCAATGGTAGTGTAAAAAACAACCTTTTTACCTTCTCAAAATCAGCCCTGTTCACAGCAACCTGTTCTGGTGCAAGTTCCTTTAAATGCTAATGAGCTCTGCTCACTCCGCCCCTCTCTTCCTTGGGGTAATTTGCCTCATTTCGCATTAAGCCACAAAACTTGCTAACTAGCACATTATTAGGAAAGGGGATTTGCAAAGATTCATAAAAACCCCTTATACTCATTTCTTCTGTAGGTGAAGCTGGATCACGAATGATTTGCGTGAACTTAGATGCATTTAGGCAGATCGGGGATCTGCGCATTCCCTTCACAAACAAAAGTAACGTTAATCCTCTGCGTCTTAAGCGGCTCAGATGTCGGGAGTAAATGACAATTGCGATGATCATTATTACATCCAACAACAAAACGCCTCAATCGCTTACGAGACATTCTCGTCTGCACCTACACCGGAGTCGACGCAATGGCGGACTGTTCGCGGTTCACTCAGGGCGGGACTAAGATAAGACAGCAGTGCCAATCAACTATCGTGGGAGTGGCCTTGGTCTGTGTGACGAATCGCATGATTTGAAAAAGGGGATATTAATTATAGGGATTAAACAAAAAGCACTGGGTGGATTTTTATCATTATAGGGTGGATACACTGCCAACACACATTTATGTTCAAACAACATGTAAAAGTGAATTTTGCATCCGATGACCCCTTTAAGTATTTGTTCTGCTGCTAAACAGTACAGATAAAAAAAAGTAGGGTATAAAAAAAAAAACATTTGCCAGTATATTAACGTTGTGTTTTCACCACCACAGAGAACATCACAGTTACTCGTTTCCTCCCAGATCCTTTATGAATGCAAATTTTATAAGAAAAAAAAACGACAACTCATTTTGAGGTAAGAGTGCACATTTTTTGACCAAAACTATTTTGTTTAGTACTTCAACATTTGGTGAGGATTCTGAGACCTCAGACAGTGGAAACTTCTGTGTTGTCTATTTGGAGCCATTTGACAGCTTAAAGCCAAAGGAAGTGTGGGTAAAATGTGTCCTATGCCGTCTCTGGTGCCACCAAGCCTGCTCTCCAGGGAAGACAACATTTATTTGTCACACAAACATTGTGATTCTCCAGTAATGTCAATAATGTTGAAGCAGAAGATACACGTGTAAGATCTGAAGTGTAGATACAACCACTGGGAAGAAGGAAGAAGAGGAAACATGAAACGATAGGGGTGAAGTGAGTTGATGTACACGAGTTGGCCTCTAATCTGCACCAAGGTGCACTGGAGAGAACTAAGCCAAAATATCAACTTGTGAATATTTACTGACCAATAGCATCACCATCACTTAGTTGACATCACCTATGAAGCAGTGTTTTCCAGATTTTATGAGCTTTACAACAAAAATGAGTAACGAACTGATTAATAGATTTAAGAAAAACTCTTGAAAAAATACCAAGAGAAAATTTTATATTCACTACATTGATACAACTAATCAATGATAGGGGTAAACTGCTCCATCTCTGAAAGTCAGATGTAGTCTGTTTCAACAAAGGGCATTTACAGCTTAAAGAGATGGTAAAGATCTACTAGTATTGATGCCAAGGTGTCTAAATCCTGTTTTATTTAATTTAACTGGAACGTCTAACTGCAGCAGACCCATAGCCAATGCATTAACAGGGAAACATTCACTTTTGTGAAGATTTATTTTATAACCAGAGGACGACCCAGATCTTTCTAATATGGATAAAATAATCGGGAGCATTGAAATTGGGTTATAAATATATAATAATAAATCATCGGCATATAGCGACCATTTAATTTCAATTCCTGACCGAACTATGCCGTAAAGCAAAGGGAAGGACTTCGGGTCTATTGACAGTATATGAGCAATGCGTACAGCAAAGAGGAAAGCGGACGTTATTTTGTATTGTTCTATTGGATTGTTTTAATAATCCATTTCAAGTGTATTGCATAGTGAGGCTGCTGTTTATGCTTCTTTTGTCTAAGTGTTACAACTTTTGCCCATTTTATTCTATTTTGTCACACACACACACACACACGTTTGTTTTTGTGAATTGTGGGGACTTTCCATAGACTTCTATGGTTTTTATACTGACCAAATGATATTGTCTATCCCCTAACCTAAACCTAACCCTTACAGAAAACATGTTTGCATTGTTACATTTTCAGATAAACATCATTTACTATTTTTAATCATTTTTTTACATTGTGTGTTATCTTGTCAAAAATGTCAGGTTTTACTATCTTCGTGGGGACATTTGGTCCCCACAATGTAGCAAGAACAAGTACACACACACACACACACACACACACACACAATCCAATTAGTCAGTGTTGAATAAAAAGCTTTGGAAATCCATTTTTGTCATAATTCTAATTTCTTCATGTTACATCTCTCCCCAGAGTATATTACAGCTAACAATGGGATGAACTGTAACATTTCACCCCTCGTGTTTAAAACTAGACAATGCATTTTCTGTTGTCATGCAAAAATAACAGCTACGTCATTCTCGTAGCAGATACTTGTAACTAGTTTGAATCACACTTGCTTGAAAGAACTCCAAGATACAGACAGAAATGTCAGAACTGTTACAACCCTCCCCGGTCTCCCCTACAGTAGCACACGAGGTGTGGAGGATGATGGGAAAGTCTTCTGACTGTCGATATTCAATAAGCATAGCAATTCAGAATTCTTTAGGCATCTTTTGCGAATCATGGCTTGTTAATGAACTTCTTCAAAGAATTTGTAATCAGTAGAAGCCTGAGAAGTCGTGATTGAAACCAAACTTTCTCCATTAAAACAACAACAACAAGAACTCTCACTCAACTGCTTCCAGAAACAGTTTAACATTTACAGTTACTTATTTAGAAGTTCACCATTTCATGTGTAACTTATTCCTTGCAAAAGCATTTATCCAAAGCTTACATGTGAGAATAGTATGGAAATAATCTGTAACAAATCTCTGTTAAACTGTAAAAAATAATAAAATGTGTAGACAGCCGCTATAAACAGTACTACTAATTAAAGTAGCTTAGCATGCCGTTTATGAGATGCAAATGTGACTATACATTCGCACAGCACATGAACTTGTTCACAGAGGCAGGCACACATTCACATGTACTAAACGAAGTGCACGAGCGGGGAAATAAACAACCGAGCGCTCGCTCTCTTATGGGCGTGGCGCTACTAAACTATGCGCCACGCCCAGTTCCTACGGTAACTCCTATGGCAGACAGTAAACTTGATAAACAGGGCCAAGCGCGTGGCCTTGGCGACCCGCCCACCGACCAGGGCGGTTGTACAACAACAGTCACGTGACACGCTGAACGTTGCATAAATTAGGATGACACTGGTGTGAGGCGTTTAATAACGTCCATTAAACAAGCCAACCCGTCCTGGAGCAGTTCGGCGATGTAAACGGGTAGACGGCTTGAAACGGCTTGATTCGTTAGAGATGTTGTCATGGATCGCGGCTCTGCTGACGGGAATCCTCACCGCGCATCTCGCCCAGCGCTTGTGTTTTCCGCACTTCTGGAAGGACGCGCTGTTTCTAATGAGAGTCATACGATACGGAGCGCGCCTGGAAATCTACAAAAGAAGATCACAGATCGTGACGGTCGTGGACAGGTTTGTTCAACAAGCCCAGCGCATTCCCGAAAAAGCCTTTCTAATTTATGAAGGGGTGACGTACACCTACGGAGAGCTCGAGGAGCGCAGCAACAGAGTGGCGCGCGTGTTTCAAGACGCGGTGAAGAAGGGAGACACGGTCGCGCTTCTCATGAACAACGAGCCCGATTTCATCTCGGTCTGGTTCGGCTTCTGTAAACTGGGCTGTGCCGTGGCGTTTCTCAACACGAACATCAAATCCAGATCACTGCTGCACTGTTTTAACTGCTGCGGGGCCAAACTGCTGGTGGTCGGAGCAGGTAAAGTGACTTCTGTCAGGTGAACGCAAGTTTTGTGTCCTTTACAACTACACGGAAATGTGTAAAACAGCGTCTTCATTCTGTAAACGAGCTATAGAACTACAGTAGTCAACATTTGAAGTGGATCAAAAAAGTTCATTCAACGACCGCAGTAAAGATAGTTTGCGGTTTGATATTCGGATTTCTTTTGGCTATAAATACACAACGCGCTGTCATAAACATGCAAATAATCCCGAATGTGG
>JAHKKF010511566.1:0-25886 GCA_019740295.1 Labeo calbasu
TTTTTTGTAGAAGCTGTGATACTTTTTTCAAGATTCTAAATAGAAATTCTTTGTAACATTATAAATTATAATGCATCACTGCTGAATAAAAGTATTAAAATATTAAAGTATTTTTTTATTTATTTATTTATATATTTATTTAAGTTTTGAATTATACTGTATCATGGTTTCCACAAAAATAGTCGCAAAACTTTTTCAAAAATGATAATAATAAGAAATGTGACCAGTTTTAAACCCAGGTCCCCTTATATATGGTAACACTTTATTACTACATAAACACTGAGTGGAGAAATGAAATAAAATAAAATAAAATAAAATAAAATAAAATAAAATAAAATAAAATAAAATAAAATAAAATAAATTAAAATTTGTTAAGAGTTCGGTCCCACTATATATTATGTGGCCTTAACTTAACTATGTACTTACATCACAAAATAAGAAAATAGTATTTAGATGCTATTTACACTTAGCTGCTAACAAAATAGCATATTTTGTTAACGATAGATGATATTTACACTAAGTCCAAATAGCAATGGGTTCTATTTACACTGTGTTAAAATAGCAGGATTTTCTGCTTTTTATAATACTTATTACAAATAGAGGCAATTATCTGCACTTTAGTATTGTAGTACATTATAAAACAGTATGCAATTATAGTTTTAATTAAAATTATTAAATGGATGTCACCTTATTGGGAAAATAAAGCCCTCCCTACACCTACCCTAACCGACACTTTATTTTCAGCTTTTCAATTATTTCCTTCATTTTTATTGAAAATAAATGCCTTTCTGATATGATATAAGATTTGAAAAGGGAGAAAAAAAGTTCGCCAAAAGGTGTATTTTAACCCAGGTTGATTGCGTCGAAAAGACTACAGCATGTGCTTTACCAACTGCACCACTGGAGCTGTTTTTTAATAGGCATCTTTTGCAATGTTGACTATCCCAATCACACATTCGTGGGTGGAGTTAGTGTAAATAGCCTCTGCCAACAAGGCAGGCTATTTGCACTTAGTGTAAATACACACACCGTTAATTTGTAAATGCAAGTACATGATGGTTAAGGCTACCTAATATGAAGTGGGACTGTGTGTTCAAATGGAAACTTTTCTAGGCAGTTCAATTACCTCCTTACCTGAGTAAAGAAAGAAAGTTGTAAACTACTGAAAAAAGAAGTTATAAACTTCTGTTCCAAACATGGCTCCCAAGTGAAGCAGCCTATCTTTAACATGTTACAGCAGAAGAAGCCCACAGCCCACCACGGGCGTCCACTCAGTTCCTGGGAATGGTGCCATGTTCTCAGTTGTGTCCTCTGCCTCAAATCTCCACCCCCCCATTACACCATCTCATAATTACCTTGAGGATTTCTCTTCTTCAGTCCAACTTCTCCCTCTTTGCACGGCTGCCAGCTCCTCAGATGTCGGTGGAGAAGCATATCATTAGCTCAGTAGCGTGGACGGGCCTGAGGAGAGAGTGTCTACGGCCTGTCGCCTGTCTGCCCGCACCACTCCGGAGACGCTTCTCTATTCGTCTGTTTTTATTCGGCGGTGGAGCAACCATGTCTTCTATAAGGGCACATGCCATTTTCATTTGTTTTTTTTGCACGGTCAGATTATAAAGTCTTGTTCATCGAGCCTCCCCTTCCATCTCTCTCTTTCTTTGTCTTCTTCGTTCTCTTACATTTAGGATGAAACGTGACTCTCTTTCATGTCTGTGCTGTGTGTATCCCCTCTGTGTCTTTATCTATTAACTATTGAGCTATCAAATTCACCTTTCCCCGAGGGAAGACTCTTGCGGTTAATCTCAGTCGTCGTCACTCTTGGGCTCAGGTAGGACGATGAGATGATGGTTTTGTGGGAGATGATGTATGATCTGTAATCCAGTGTTGAGAAAGCTACTTTGAAACTGTAGCTTGCCAAGTTACTCATAATTACCCACCCTAACCCATAAAGCAGTTCAATGACAGTCAAGTAGCCCTTCACAAAACAGTCACAAGCCTGCTAACAAACGTACCATTAAATATTCTTGTAACATCCTTATATGCCAACAAAGAGAAAATGTGGTTCAACAATCAGATCATGTGTTTTTTTATAACTAGTGATGGCAGATTTGTGAATGAATCACTATATTGATTTAATCGGTCTAACGAGTTTGCAAAAAGGTCTGGATTTTTTTTTTGTGATTCAGTTTGATTCATTCGGACAGTTCACTCATGCGCTGAATCGTTTGCAGCTGTTTCTCACACCAAAATAGGAATGGGATATTTTATAAATTATTGTAGGAATCAATCCATTGTAAAACACAAAACTCACAAATGTTTTCTGTCAGCTGCAAAACGACAAAACAGGTCTTCATTGAATGCGAACAACATATATATTCATTATTATTATATTCATTTTTAAATACATATCTTTTAAATTAAATAATTTATTTAAAAAAATAATTCAGTGTTTTATAGAACACAATGGGCATTTCAAAAAAGTGAACTATATTAGTAATGATGATACAGACATCAGTTGATATGCTAAAATATCAAAAACGTACAATATTTAACCAAATTATTTTGCTGTCCACATCAGATATGACAGAACTGCAAAACACGACACAATCACAAATCACAGCCAATCAGAAGGGCATGTGGGCTGGTGCTAAATTAATCAAATGAAACCAGTTTAATATTATTTAAAATATTTTTCATGCCCTCCAAAAGTTTGGAAACCTTAGAAAAGTGGGGTTTTGGACAATATTGGCATGAATCCTTTTTTAATTTGTGATAATTTTGCATTGATAAGGACGACAACAAACTACGAAAACATATTTGATTACATAAACAGTTTATGCATAGAAAAAACGTACATTTTCGATTCATCAAAATATCCACCATTAGCAGCTATTACAGCTCTGCATAATCTGGGCCTAAATTCATTCTGTTCTAAACTTAATTGGCAATCAATTGCTGAAGCTATTAAGGTGTGCTGACCCAAAAACCTGGGCCAAGTTAAAACCAGTAACCAGACATCAAAGCTGGAAAAAGGGGCATGTCTGACTTTGACATGTATATATTGCCATTATTATGTAATCAAAATGAAAATTATTATTGCTGGTCTTCAATGACAATATCAAGTTATTTTAATGTATTTGCACCAAAAAATAAGGATTTATGCTGATATCGTCCAAAACCACACTTTGCCAGGGGTGTTTCCAAACTTTTGGAGGACAGTGTACTTACTGAATGATACAATCTTTAGCCTATATTATACAATTCTCGCTTTTTATATGGATATTAAAGTTACACACAATGATATTAAAATTAAAACTGTGGTTTTAAGACTGTACAAAGCACATAATCAGTACCAGAGATTATCATTGGACATATAGGGTTAGATTTACTAACAGCTTGTGTCAGCACGATCGCTCTTTTACCGCTAAAAACGATTCAATAAAAGATCAGGATTTATTAAAGTAAAATAAGCTTTGAAAAAGGCATGGACACAATTAATTTTGTGTCTGACCTCACTGCTTATGCATTTGTAGGAGTTTCTCTTTCAGACACACACAAAAAAAAAAATATGGGAGGAGAGTATTTAACTAAATCATATTGGGTGATTTACTAAGGTTTGCGGCTGTCAGTTTATTGGTATTTGCACCGTTATTTAAGGGATTAGTTCACTCCAGAAATAGAATTTCCTGGTAATGTACTCACCCCCATGTCATCCAAGATCTTCATGTCTTTCTTTCGAAAAGAAATAAAGGTTTTTGAGGAAAACATTTCAGGACTTTTCTCCATGTGGTGGATTTTAATGGGGATCAACAGGTTGAAGGTCCAAATTACAGTTTCAATGCAGCTGCAAAGGGCTCTACACGAGAAATAAGGATCTGACATTTTCTAAAAAACCAAAAAGATATATATTTAAACCACAAATGCTTGTCTTGCACTAGCTCTGCGTCCACGACTCATGCATGACGCAGGCGGAAATACCAACCCAGCGTTTACAAAGCGAACATGCAAAGAAACTCAAACGGCCTTTACAAAAAAGATAAAACAAATGATGTTGGATGATATTGAAGTTGGAGGTAAAAATGAGATGGAGTTTTTTTGGCCGTATCCTACCTTTTTGAATTGGAGTACACAGACAAAAAACTAATCATGTGTGACTTTTCCAACGTGATTACGCAATTCTTGAAGATGCGCATGTGTATTGTAGAGATGGTGCAAGATGAGCATTAAAAAGAATATCTTTTTTTTTTTTAGAAAACAATTGTTTCGCTAGATAAGACCCTTATTCCTCAGCTGGGATCATGTAGAACCCTTTAAACAGTGTTGGGGAAAGTTACTTTTAAAAGTAATGCATTACAATTTTGCGTTACTCCCTGAAAAAGTAACAAATTACACTACGTACTTACTTTTTATGGAAAGTAATGTGTTACGTTACTTTTACGTTACTTTTTAAATCTGGGCAGGGCTTGCTTCTTTGTTTTTAATATAAAACAATTTTAATGTAAAAGCCCTTTTATACCAAAAGTGAAATGAATTCACCTCAGGCTGAAAGAAAAGTACATTTATGCAGGAGATCACTCTTCACCTATAAAAAAATGAAGCACAAAAGTAATTTTTGCTTATTAGTATGGCTGAATTGCATCATCCAAGGTCAGCAGCAAAGACATTGGTTAATAAAATGGGATTAAATACATAAAGGATATTTGTTTTATTTAACATATTTAATTATTGCAGGGTTGCGTCATATTCTGAGTTTGCATTTTACCGTTTTTATAATTTTGAGGAATACTGAATCTGGTTTTTGTGAGTGACATGAATTAATGCATGTTCACATTTAGTCTAGAATACAGTAACATCATGTTTACTCCCAATTTCCAAGCTGGATCACGAATGATTCGCGTGAACATAGTCGGATATATGTAGATCAGGAGGCGCATCCCCTTCACAAACAAACGTAATCCACTGCATCTTCAGCAGCTCAGATGTCGGGAGTAAATGATGACCACTATGTTCATTATTACATCCAGCAACACAACACTTCAATCGCTCAATCGGAGACATTCTTGTCTAACTTACATCCCTGCTCCAGCATCGAAACAATGGAGGTCGGACTGTTCCTGCTGATTTAAGGCGGGTCTGATGTGAGACACTCGTGTCAATCAACTATCATGGGAGTGGCCTCTGTCAGTATGACGCTTTGCATCCGATGACCCCTTCAAATGGTTGTTAAATTCAGATTCATATGTAGTACCATTTATGGGATTGCAGTCTCAGATCTGATCCTTAGATTGTTCTTGTTTCCAGTTGCAAAGTTGCAGAAATAGAAATCATTCCAAAAATAGAAGAGTCCCAGCTGGTCAGGACAAAAATTCAAATTAACATGGAAAAGATAAATTTTCTCACACATGGTCGCGTTAAGAAATGGATAATTCAAAGATATTAAATTACAGAGGCAGAAAAAGGACTGGAAATTACACCACTGGAGGAAGTTCGAAAGAGTAGACTGAACTACTGAACTGCTTACTTAAATATGGAGTTGCTATTAGTTACTCCCAAACATTGCTGTAAACATAACGCTGAAAGTCAGATCTCCATTAGACTGTCTAATATATTAATAATAGAAGCACAAAACACATCCCTGCCTATACGTTTGTACTGCATTCCTCCTAAAGCGCAATATCAAAGGGCTTGGATGAGTGAAACAGACAAGCTTTCATATGTGCCATCTGACTGGGGACTCTAAGTCCGTCATTTTTCTGTCATGATCCGTGGGATTACGGAGCGAGGGGGAGGTGATTTCCCCATGTGGGGGTCTAAGATATCAAAGCCGGAAGGGTGTGGGGAGGCAGGGGGAAGAAGAGGGGAGTGGGGGGAGATGGCGGCCTTTGTTCCAGCTCCACCCCAGGATTCCATGAAAAGATCACCAAGCAGCCTGATTCGTCACGGCACTGGGCTCTGCGCTCTGATTGGTTCCGCAGAGCGGGCAGATGTTCCGGCTGCAGCAGGGGGCTTGGAAGATTCCAACTCTACACTCTCACCCCACAGGCAGTCACATACACACATGCTTAAGAACCAATGCATACTCACACACACCACAGGACAGTCTCATACACACAAACAACATCTCATCCTCCTCATATACCCGTTCATCCAGCATGGCAAGACTGTTTTGACTTCTATAATTTTTGAATGCCATTCTGGAACACGTCTGATGAAATACAAAAAGAGAACAGTTGCGCGTTCATCTGATTTTTCATACATTGTCAAAGGATGTGCATGAAAACTGGATTTTAAAATTACAACAGTTACTAGGCAGAGGAACACAGGACCTGACAAAGCAGTCAAAACAACAGTCATTCAGATTTCTGTTTACACCTTTAGTTTAAGTAAACTGAGAAGCTAAATATAAAATGGAAATAACTTAGAAATATATAGGGACTTTTGCCATCTTTATTAATAGGTGTAATAGAGAGAGGATTGGGGAACGGAACTGTGCAAGCAAGACTTGAACTCCGGATTCCCATGTGAGCACCACAGCTCAACATAATTACTGGCTATCAGCATTTAAAGGATGACGTACAGTCTTTCAGTCATTATTTAAAAATTTTGTTTTTGCAGTAATAAAATAAAAAGTTTATTTTGCAGTAATGACCAGCTGACTATAAATTATGCAGGGCTTAGATTAATACTACCTGTCAAAAGTTTTTCAATAGTCCGATTTTTTATGTTTTTTTTTTAAAGCGATCTCTTCTGCTCACCAAGCCTGCATTTATTTGATCCAACCTACAGCAAAAACAGTAGGATTTTGAAATACTTTTAGTATTTTAATAACTTTAATTTGATTTAAAATAAAAAGCTTTTGTAGTGTTATACACTATAACATTCAAAAGCTTTTTTTTTCAATACCTTTTTTTTTCTTTAGCAAGGATGCTTTAAGGTTACAAAAGATTTCTATTTCAGATAATTGGTGTTCTTCTGAATTGTCTAATCATCAAAGAAACCTAAAAAATCTAAAACTCAGCTTTTTTCAACATAATAATAATAATAGTAACAACAACAACAACAACAACAACAACAACAATAATAATAAATGTTTTTTGATCAGCAAATCAGAATATTAGAATTATTTCTGAAGGTTAATGT
Source organism: Labeo calbasu (assembly GCA_019740295.1). NCBI lineage: Eukaryota > Metazoa > Chordata > Actinopteri > Cypriniformes > Cyprinidae > Labeo > Labeo calbasu. The sequence goes on from JAHKKF010511566.1 coordinate 7,141, forward strand.
GACTCGAGTAATGATGCTAAAAATTCAGTTTTAAAATCACAGGAATAAATTACATTTTTAGATATATTTAAACAGAAAGCAGTTATTTTACATAGCAAAAATTTTCAATAATATTACTGTTTTTGCTGTACTTTAAATCAAATAAATGCAGGCTTGGTGAGCAGAAGAGACTTTAAAAATCTTACTGTTCAAAAATTTTTGACTGGTAGTGTAATATTTTTGAATTATTTAAAAATTATTTTTGAATTAATTTATTATGTGAGAAGAAAGGGACTGCAGAAAGACATGAAACATACACAGCTATACAGGAAATCAGATGCCTGATCAATTACAGTACTGTATATATTGACTGAAGAAGGCTGGATTGACTAATCAGAAGTATTTCATTCAATAATTTACTCTAAAATCTGCTGTTGGTTCTTAAACTGAACCATATTCTCTCTTTTAATATATTATGTTCATATTTGTTCTGTTAATCAGTTAAAATCTGTATTTTATCATATTTTTGTAGCTGTGTTAACATTAACAACAACGGCAATAACATTCTACTATTGCATCAAAATGCAATGAAAATGCAAATACAAATCTTAAGTTATTCAATAATAAAACAATTTTCATTAAATCCTTTAAGAATATCCAGTAATTTTGCGTGTACACCGATGGCCTGAAGTCTTCCACATTTCTATGAACGGTGGTATTTCACTTGTTGACCCTTTATGATTAAATTACAAACAGAAAAGCAAATAACTTTACTTCAGACAAACAATCCATCTGGGGACCTCTAAAGAGTGTCTTTCTCCATCATTTAATAATCAGCGGGTGGTTCTCTAGGGACTTTTGTGGGCGTGTGTTTGTGTGGTTGGTTTAGATCAGTTCCAATCAGTTCCAGAGGTTTGATCGGTTATTAGAAATCTCACAGAACACAATAAATTAGTTTTAATGCCAAAACAGACGATTTGCTAATGATACTGACAGACATGAAAGAAGAGCGAGCTCCTTACAGCGGTCACCAGTGCGCAGTTTAAGGTTCCAGTCAGATGAGAACATGTCAGGTCTTAATGAAGTCCAACGATGTCTAATAGCTCACAGGACAGCTATTTATGCAACTAGACAAACACAATTAATCGTCAAAGACTTCAAGTGGAAAAACAAAACAGATTTGACTACCCTACATGTATTTGCTGCCTCTGTATTGTGCTGTTTGTAAATCAGACTGTTTACATTGTCTATTATTAAGTGCACTTTCCCTTGTTACAAACAGCACGCTCGCATGAGACAGAAACATTAAGCAGATGTCCGCGGACAGACACACAGCAATTTGCAGGGACAAAATCACAGAAGGCAGATATAGAGTCATTGAAGCCAGGGAAATCTGTGTAATTGTGGTAGGTCTGATTAAAGCCTCAGGTCTAATGGGGAACATGGGGTCTCTGGCAGGGTAAGCGGAGATACCTTATCACGGCAAATCGCTGCCGGTCACTATTTTAAAGAATTCCCACAATGCACTCTTCATCTGGCACTGTCGAGGGGTAAAGAGAGCCACTTGAATTATCACACACGCATGCATATGCCACTGAAGTCATACACTGCTGGCATCTGTACTATCCCACCCACCCGACCACACTTAACTTGTGTGTCAGCGGCACACCCACCATGCACCAGCATGCAGTGACTCAAAAAATACACTGAACAGAAACATTTGCACTGCCAACGGGGCTTTATAAATGAGCGTCTTTGTACGAATTATAGATCATTTTATAGCATTTGTGTTGTTTTCTTATTCAGAAACAAAACAGATGTAGGATGCACTCATGGTGGCAAGACATGTAATAATCAGAACCAGGCAGCTTTGATATGAAATAGATATGTTGTGAAATATACAGCGTATTTATTGTGTTTGACTACTTGCACTTGACGCTCTTTTTTTTGTCCTAACTGTTTGAAAACAAGCAGAAAATAAAACGCATACATAGTGACATGAAAACATATATCAGCATGTTTTTAATTTCTGGTCAAACTTTATTTTAAAGCAGTAGTTGACTTCCAGAACAAAAATTGTTCTCATCCAAGATGTTCCTGCCTTTCTCTTCAGTCATAAAGAAATTATGCTTTTTGAGGTAAACATTACAGAATTTTTCTCCATATAGTGAACGTCAGTGGTGCCCGCGAGTTTGAACGACCAAATACGCAGTTTAAATGCAGCTTCAAAGGGCTCTAAACCATCCCAGCCGAGGAATAAGGGTCTTATCTAGCAAAATGATTGGCAGGGCTCAAAATTAACTTTTTTTTTATACTGTAAAAAATAAATAGTTGAGAAAACTTAAAAAAGTAGGGCAACTTGATGCAGTGAGACTTTTGAGTTCCATCAATAATAGTTTTTTAGTTTTTCTCAGTAAAGATACTTTGTTTAGCCAATTTGTTTTTTCATGCAATGCTGATTGTTTTATTTTGCTAATGGAAAAGCAACTGAAACAACAATTACTGTTGTTGAGGTAATTATTATTTTTTTTTTTATGTATCAATAATTAATTTTTCTATGTATCAATTTTTTTTTTATTTACAAATGACAGACAGTGAATTGTTATAGAAACCTTAAGGTCCAATTCTTACTATTAACAAACCATTAACTAGTTTTGCCTTAAACTAGTCAGTAAGGTAGTTGTTAAGTTTAGGTATCAGGTAGGATTATGGGATGTAGAATATGGTCATGCAGAATATGTGCATACTAATAAACAGCCAATATTTTAATAATAGGGATGCTACTTAAGCATCGAATAAGCAACCAGTTAATAGTGGTCCCATTGGTCCCTATACTAAAGTGTTACCTAATTTCCTTTCCTTTTTTTTTTTTTTTTCTCCCTAAAAAAAGGAAAATATGTCAGGGTGGCACAACTGAAATTGTTAGAATAAAGCAATAAGCCCCAAGAAGCCATGGTTTACAGTGAATTTATAACAGCTAAGGGACATGTTAAGGCACAATGCGTGTAATGATAAAGTGTAATGATATTAATAAAAACAGTATTCTTCTACCAAACAATGTAGTTCCGCAGAAACAGTTGTGGTTGCAACAAAGTGGTTGCCAAGCAACACACAGACATAAACAAATGTGTATGTTTGTAGAGTAATTTACAACAGCTTAGAACGCGACTCAACCAATCAGAATCAAGGACCGGAACTGTCCGTTTTATAATATTTTATTAAGGAGTTTGGGATACTTTCTCATTTTTTTAATCCTACATAGAGCAAGCAACCTGTAAAATGATTGGCTGGATGTTTTTCAGCTTATTAATTTTTGAAAAACTTTTGTACAAATCAAAATCAAAATCATTGTGGTGGGACCAACATGCAGAAACCTGTCAAGATCAGTAAGTCCCTTAAATATTAGGTGATTTTTTTTAATGACAAGGCAAGGTTATTTCAGGTTGTAAAATGGCCTGACTCCCAAAAAAGTTCCTGATATTTAGCCTTGAAATATATTTTTAAACATAATGACTAAGATGTGTGTAAGGAAAATATAGAGTCCTTAAATGAGAACTATTTTTCCTTCTTCTTTTTCTTTCTTAAAACCAGTGTCGACACAAAAAGTTCGTTTTGAAGCACATGTGTTTTAAACCAAATTTAGCTTTTCCTTATTCTTTTTTTCCCATACTGTGATGGTTAAAAACATACACAGGTTTGCTTGTATGGCTACACTTTCCTGATGAATGTAATGAACAGTGTCATTTTGTCAGCTCTTACGCCCCAGGTCAAAGGTCAATAATTTCATGGCGCAGTGAAGACTTGTCTTAACCGCTCACGATCAAGCAGCAACCCACATAAAGGCCATCTTTCAGAGTAGGTACGGCATGGCGTGACTAACTTTGCCGATAAGGATATAAAAAGCAGAAAGAGAGCAAAAGATGTTCTGGATGTGGTTATCGGGCCGGAGCTGGCATCCACACAATGCGTTTGAGAGATAACAAGCCCCAGAGAGCCCGTCCACCTCCTAATGGCATATGACCAAAGCTCCACCCAGGGTCGCCAGCAATTGAAGTCCGAGCCAGGAAGGCACATCTGGCCCTTATTTTATTGGTGTTCAATTTTGCATCGGTATGTAGAGAGGGCAACAAACAAAGCTCCAGTCCCACCCTGTTCCCATATCCCTGCCTGCCACCACCAGCCCCCTACTTCCCCCCTGGGCCTAAGATTCATTTTAACGCACATAGGCTCGGCGCACATTAGCGTGTATAGGTACAGATCTTATATTGAAGTGGAATTCCAGAGTAGCCCCCACAGGGTAGATGACAAGGTTTATTTCAAAGAAAAAAAGGCAAGGAGGAGACTTCAAGTCTGAAGAGGATATTAAAAAAATACACAGGAGGAAAAAGCACCCCTCCGGCAGGAATAATTTTGTACCTATCCAGAGAGAGAAGGGGGGGGAGTGAGTCTGACTGTGTAAAGGTTAGAAAGCCAAAAAAGAGACACAACTGAAAAAGACATCTTGAGGTTTATCAAATGTATAATGAGAACCACTAGTGTCACCTGCACAGTGTGAGCAAAAAACAAAAACAAATCCAGAAGAGAACGAAAGTTGTTTGAATGTTAGAGGCAGAGCGCCTAATGAAAACCAACTGCCATCCTGTCACCTATACATCACCCGTCTATTCCGCTACAGGACGCCATGAACGGGAATAACAGCCTTCGCTTCTTATTCGATCTCCCTGTCGCTTTCCTTCTCTTTCCTGCCCTCTTCGTTTCCTGTCCTTTGATTACATTTTCAAGAAGGAAAAACTTTTCCTGCTTGCGAGAGTCTTAAACCACAAGTTTTTGTTACCTTCAGTTTCACTTAACATGAGTAGTGGAAGCAAGTAAGGTGTTTCAGTTTTGGATGTGTGATAACATGTTGCTGACTCCTCCTATTGAGACCAATACATCCTGCACAGGAAGCTCTGCAGACAAGTGTGTGATTTAGCAGGCTGAGAAAGGATAAAAATGACTAAATGGTGACTTAAATACGGTGAGATACTGTTCTATAGTTATTAAAAAAAAACAGATCATCCCCCAAATGAAAATCTACCTTCATGACTTTCTTTCTGCTGTGAAACACAAAAAGAGAAGTTAGGGAGAATGTTCAAGCTGCTCTTTTCCATAAAACATTTTATGGAATCTGTTTTTGTGTTTGATGACAGAAAGAAAGTCAAACTAGTTTGGAAAGTAAATGAGACAATTTAAATTTTGTGTGAATGTTCTTTTTTAAAACATTAGTTCACTTTCAGAACAAAAATTGACAGATAATGTACTCACCCCTAATGTACTCAAAGAAATTATGTTTTTTGAGGAAATTATTTTAGGATTTTTCTCCATATAATGGACTGATATGGTTCCCAAATGCGGTTGTAAACGATCCCAGCCGAAGAAGAAGGGTTTTATCTACTGAAACGATCAGTTATTTTCATAAAAATAATACAATTTATATACTTTTTAATGTCAAACGCTCGTCTTGTCTCGGTCTGCCTAAACTGTTTTTTTTTTTCGGTTCATGACAGTTAGGGTATGTCAAAAAACTCCCATCTCATGTTCTCCCTCAACTTCAAAATCATTGTATATCGTTGTTTTACCTTTTTTTTGTTAAGGTCGTTGCTTCTGCAGTGATGTAGGATGATTTTGAAATGATTTTTGAACTTGAGGGAGAAAATACGTTTGGAGTTTTTCGACATACCCTAACTGTCTTGAGGTAGAATACACAGAGTTCAGTGAGAGCAAGACAAGACGAGCGTTTGACATTAAAAAGTATTTCAATTGTATTTTTTTAATGAAAATAACCAATCGTTTAGCTGGATAAGACCCTTGGTTGACAAGGGGGCGAGTACATTTATATGTCAATTTTTGTTCTGGAAGTGGACTTCTCCTTTAATCATGCAAAGCCTGACATATCAAATAATAAACAGAAAAATCTTTGTTTTTTTTTTGTTTTTTTTTACATTGTACAAACTAAAATACTAACTAAAATGGAAGGTTGAATATGTGTTTTTTATTGAATATCATATCTGATAAATCATACATTTATGCCTCATATAGTACAGTGGTGTGCAGTGGTATTCTGAAATGAGGAGGCAAAGTTTTTTTTTTTTTTTTCAAAATCAAATGCAAGTTCATCCCAGTCACATTTTCTTGCTTAAACACTATCAGAAAAAAAAATCTCTTTTAGATTCTTACATTAACAATGTCATCAGTATTCTTGTATGAATCTCATCAAATTAGTGTTTTTAATCATTTTACATTTATTCAACATTATAACTGAAGGTGGTAACAATTTAAACAATATATTTTATTTGTGAACTTACGCTCAGCTATTCTCTTTAATAGTTAACTTGTAGCTATTTTTGCATTTTCTGGATGATCTGTCATCAAATTTCAGTAAATATTGGCCACAGACAGAGATTTACTTTAAATTTCACCAAGCTGGTTACTCACTAAAAACTCCCACAGACAATGTTTTCATGCCATTTTAAGTCTTATTTTGACATAACCACTCTGTTATGTCAAAATAAGACTTAAGATGGCATGAAAAGTGTGTGAGTTGTTTACTTACTTTTTAAATTAGTTTTCCCATTAATGGAATTATTGTCACAGCTTGCTTGGCGAGAGACAAAACGCAAGAAAATGTTGAAGGTAAACAGGCTGTAATATTTGACAGGGTAATTCCAAAAGTAAATCCAATGCAATGTAAACACAGACGAGAACCGACAAACAATGAGGGAGAACTGAGAACTTAAGTATCTGACTAAGACTAACGGGACAATTAATAGAACACAGGTGGAAACGAATAAACTAATCAACATTGGGGAAACTAAGTCACAGAGGGCAGAACTAACAACACAATGAAAACACAGGAAAGATCAGACACGTGACAATTATATTGTTCATTCAGACTCATTCATAAATGCAGAACGTGCACAAACACGAGACAGGATTTATTGCATGAACCTCTCACATAACTTTCCTCTATTCATTCTCAATTACCCCCCAGTAAAGCCGCTGCATATTTTAGGGGGTCTGTTAAAGCTCAATGGGCTCAGGGGAGACATGAACTCTCGCTGTAACTTTACCTGCTGGTGTCGCTGTTGGACAATGTTTCTTTAGAAAAACAAGAGATTTATACACTTCTTAATGTAACATTTTGTAATATTGGCATTGTTTTATTTTTTTTTCTCATCCAATATTTTGAGGAGACACTGCCTCCCTTGCCTCCTAAGAGGTAATATTGAGCTATAGTTCAGAAGGAAAAACACCACATTTTTATTCAGAGGCCCAAACTTAGCAAAAATATGTAATCTGTTGTAGTTACCAATATTTGTACAGCCAAAAAGTAAGATAAAATTCTGAAAAAATCTTTTTAACAGTATAGTAAACTACTTAAAATGCATATGAACATCTGATGTCTTAGATACTTAGATGACTTACAAAACTCTTCACACAGAGAGCACAACATCAGTCAATGTGGGCTAAACTGTGAATCATATTTCATTGCTTTGGCACAAAATGCATTCATTGACAACATCTGTCAAATTATATGATTTCTTTTATCACTTTGACACAAACACCACCAAAACTTTATGTACTACACAAGCCAGTTGCACGTTTACATACTGTTTTCAAAACTGTTAAACTTAAGATGAATGAATAAGAAAGAAATTTGCAACATTTCTACAGTAATATCATATAGAAAAATATTCTGAAAGTAAAAAATCTAATATTATCAAAGCAGTTGCATGTAGCTGAACATTACAAGTGTTAGTCTTTCGCTTTTAATACCATCTATATAAAAGGGGGAGTAAGTTTGTACTGTACCATTTAACATACTGCAGTAAATTATACATTTTAGAGAGTATCATTCATGTTTTGTAAAGAAATTTTACAAAAAAAAACATTGCATAATGCTACCTGTTGTTAGTGTTTTTACCTTGCTGTGTTATTAGTGATAAAGTGTGTTTGTTTGGTGAAAACCTTTGCTAGTGTTATGTAAGAATGACTTGGTTTGAGACTTTAATGAAGTGTTTTGGTAGTGTTTTAGTGCATTTTGAATGTGAAATGAACTGCTGTGTCAAGTTAAATGATGATTAGGAGAACTGTGTGAAGAGTTTTAATAAAGTGACTGTTGGTTTGAGAAATGTGTCCTAGCAATTGTAGAAATCTGTAATATGTCTTAGTAAGATGATATTAAAATGTTTAGTTTTATAATTAATTTGAAGTAGTCTAATATATATATATTTTATTGTTGGGGGCAAAATACTGTGAACCATGACTTGAGGGGGAACGTTTTTAGAATTATTCTAAAAGGCCTTTTATTTTGCTATTTTATTTTGATTGTTTAGAGACCTTAGAAACGTGTGTATGAAATATGAATAGGTAGGTTTTATAAAGGTTAACAATCACAAAGCAAAATCTTAAAGAAACTCTGTCTCATCAACATACAGTACCTTGTGAAAGTATTCATACCCCTTCATTTTTTCACGTTTTGTTATGTTGCAGCCTTATGTTAAACTGCTTTAAATTATTTTTTTCCCACATCAATCTACACTCCATACACCATAATGACAAAGCACAAAACAGATTTGTGACAAGTTTGCAAATTTATTAGAAATAAAAACTGAAATGATTCCATTGCATAAGTATTCATACCCTGTTCTGGGACACTTGAAATTTAGCTCAGGAGCACTCGTATTGCTTGTAGATGTTACTACACGTCGAGTGGAGTTAAACTGTGGCAAATTTAATTAAATGGGTGTGATTTGGAAAGGCACACACCTCTCAGAAAAGGTCTAAAAATGCATATCAGAGCAAAAACCAAGCCCTGAGGTCAGAAATAGGCTTGTGTCAAGGCACAGATTTGGAGAAGAATTTAGAAAAAAAATTGCTGCATTGAAGGTTCACAGAAGCATGTATTCTCTATTATCCATAATGGAAGACAGTTGGAACAACTAGGACTCTTCCTAGAGCTGGCCTCCTGGCCAAATTGAGCAATTGATGGAGAATAGGCTTGGTTGGTGACCAAGAAGCTGATGGTCACTCTAGTTGGGCTCCATGATCATATATGCAGATGAAAGAAACCTACAGAAGGACAAACATCACTGCAACACTCCACCAATCCGGTCTTTATGGCAGTGTGGCCAAACTCAGTCCTCTCCTCAGTGAAGACACATGAAAACGCACTTGGAATTTGCAAAAAAAAAAGCAACTAAAGGGCCCTCAGACAAGATTCTGAGGTCTGATGAACCTCAATTGCAAGGATCATGTTTGAAGGAAACCAAGCACTGCTCATCATCTATAGAGTACCATTTTAAAAGTAAAGTGTGGTGGTAGTAGCCTCATGCTGTGAGGCTGTTTTTCAGTGGCAGGGACCGAGGGACTCATCAGAGGAGAAAGAAAGCTCAATGGACCAAAATATTGAGATTTGTGAGTCCAGAGCATTCAGAAAAGGCTGTAAAGGTGTTTCAACTAAGTACTGAGTTAGGGGTATGAATACTTATGCAACGTACTTATTTCAGTGTTTTATTTTTAATAAATTTGCAAAGTTGACACAAATCTGTTTTTTGCTTTGTCATTACGGTGTATGGAGTGTAAATTGATGTGGAGAAAATAGTAATTTAAAGCAGTTTAACATGAGGCTGCACCACAAAATGTGAAAAAAAATGAAGGGGTATGAATACTTTCGCAAGGCACTGTATATATCTCCAGAGAACTTGTCTGGCTCCTCCACCATTCCTCCAGAGCTCTGGTCAACATAATGTCCAAACACACTGAATATCCTGTGTAAATCTCTCAGATTACATCACAGCTGAGATTATAGTCAGCCACGAGTCACTGTGCCACCAACCAGCATGCTGGAAAGACAGGAAGTGGAAGCTGTGGAAAGCCAAGATCCTTAGGCTGAGGGTGGAACTGCTCAAGAGGGCAGGAAGAATACAGATGTGATACCCTTCTTCTTTCATTCCTGTTCTCCAAACTTCTTTCACTCTCAGTATAGTGAAAGTAGTCTTTTTTGGCCAGGCTCTGGGCTGCCCTGATCCCTGAGGATGGATAGCAGGCAGCGATAAGACTGGAAAGACTGGAGCTCTTTCACACTTTTTGCTAGTTGCTAATCCGCTGCAGCACAGCCAAACCACACAGTTCAGTATTAGCTTTCCTGCTGTGACACAGCCAATGAACATTAGCATGTTTGTTTTATTGTGTATGTAGGTAAAAGATCCTACATTTCAAAATGTCTATCTATGTGACGATCCTTGAGTGCACTACGTTTGACCTGCAGGAGAATATGCTCTATATCAATACAGATTTAATAACAAGCTTTCTTTTGAAGGTTGGAAAACAGCCCGTCACTATGTCCCCCAGCACATTTTGGTCTAACGGGTTTGCCAACAATTTAAACGGACAAAGGATGACTATTATGTCTGAACCGAGGAAAATTACTAAACACAAAACAAGCTAACACCAGTTCCAGCATCATAAACACAATTTTGATCTATAAAATGCTATTACTTCATCGCACAACACTTTCACACATGTGCTGTCAATACACTGCGCTTAAAGTCATCTGCACGATACGAAAGCATTTCTTTCTGACAATATTACCTCTGCAACCACAATCTAATAGGCTACTGTGCAGTCTTACCTGCATATCTGCTACCACTCTTTAGCTTCCGCCACACTAACCACCAAACATCTCTCTCTCTCCATTTATTACCTTAATTTAACAAGGGCTTTCCCTTCGTAACCTTTCCAGACTGATTTATTGCTCGCCAAGCTGAGATCAGAGAACCGGGCGCTATAGGGCACTCTAGGACACCCCGCAGCCCCTTCCTGAATCCAAGTGCTAGCCCATGAAGGCTATGTGATTGCTAAATGTGGTGAAACTCACAGCTGGGCCCAACATGGTGAGAGGTGTGAACACTCGCCTCTTAATGAGGCAAGAGGACAAGCGGTTTAGAACGCAGGTCAGAGGTGCTGGGAGTGGGGCCAGAGAGGCTGGATCTAATACAGGGGAAGTGGATTAATGGAAAAAAGGAGATTAGGACTATGCGCTGTAATTCTTGAGAGAGACACATTTTAGGTGTGGAACAGGACGTTTGATGACGATGTGGGCCAAAACTGCAAAGCAATTTATTTTTCATTTCCAGCAGCTGGAACGCAAGCAAAGCTACACTCTTAAAAATAAATGTTCCAGAAAGAGCCTTAAAGCACTAGGCCATAGGAGAACCATGTTCTTTTAGTTTAACATCTGTATACTGATGCTTCAGAGAAGCTCTTTATCTTACAGAAGAGCACACACAATGTAGGCTTTCATAGTTTTGACAATCCCATTAATTCAAGTCTGATTTAGTGACTGTCTTGTGAAGAACCACCTGCTCAGACAGGAATGGTGTGATCGACATGAGAATAACATGTAAATTCTGGTCAGATATTTTTGGCCAGCCACCAAGCGAGCAACTTCCATCTTCTTGGTACCTTCTTAATTTCTAATGGCTCGTTTCCACCGAGGGATACGGTTTAGTACAGTACAGTACGGTATGCAGTTTTTTCCGTTTCCATTGTCAGAAGTTGTGAATGGTACCAAAATAGTGATCCGTATCACTTTTTTGGTAAACTTCCTTTGGGGTACCTAGCACAGCAAACATTACCAAAAGGGTGAAGCTAAACTCACTCCAGAACGTTGGTTGTTTGACTAGAATTGTCACTTGTGCATGCTACAAGTCTCCTTCACTCGTTCCACCATGCTGTTTGTGCGTGTTGGGCTTATATACATACTTACAAAAAAAATGTATATTTTATAATTTTATATTTTTACACAGAAAAAAAGCCAGTTATGCGTTCCTGTCTGTTCTTGAAACGTCATCAGTCATTGCCCAAAAACCTGCATAATTTTCAAAATGTTACTGTCATTGTGTCATGAAATGTAGTTTTAAGAGTTTTTCAGATGAAAATGTAGTTGTTTAAAACTAAAACCTGTGGTTTATTCATAAATATAGGGCCTATTTGAAAATTTGCTATGGCGATTTCTGAGATGTGAGCTCTAGGTATCACCGGGCACTCAGTGCTCATGTATCCGCCTAGAGCAACCTTACCTCGGCGAGTCCTTCTGACATTTTCCGCTGGCTCTGATGTCTCTGTAGTGATTAAACAGGAGATACAATTCGTTTTGGGTATATCTAACAGGCAGTTGTTGGTCTCATGAATCTATTATTTGATCCAGGTCATATCGCTTTGGCTGAGCACTAAGTTATGTTTGTCTTTATATATTTATTTTGAACTTTACCACAGAACAGTGCTGACTTTGTAGCATATGTTTGACTAAATTGTTTGCTTTTGTCTTTATTTCCTCTTATATAAGCCTCTTATACAATTAAGGTCAAAAGTTTACATCTCCCTTTCAGAATCTGCAAAATGTTAATTGTTTTACCAAAGTAAGAGGAATTATACAAAATGCATGTTATTGTTTATTTAGTACTGACCTGAATCAGATATTTCACATAAAGTTATTTACATATAGTCCACAAGAGAAAATAATTTAGAAAAAGACCCCGTTCAAAAGTTTACATCCCCTTGATTCTTAATAATGTGTAGTTACCTGAATGATCCACAGCTGTGTTTTTTGTTTAATGATAGTTGTTCATGAGTCCCTTGTTTGTCCTGAACAGTTAAACTGCCTGCTGTTCTTCAGAAAAATCCTTTAGGTCCCACAAAGACTTTGGTTTTTCAGCATTTTTGTGTATTTGAGCCCTTTCCAACAATGACTCTATGATTTTGAGATCCATCTTTTCACACTGAGGACAACTGAGGGACTCATATGCAACTATTACAAAAGGTTCAGTGATGCTCCAGAAGGAAAAAACATGCATTAAGATGCATCCGGTGCATCAGTGAGCGTTTGAACCTTCTGTAATAGCTGCATATGAGTGGGCATTTTAACTGTTCAGGACAAACAAGGGACCCATGAACAACTTTTTGATTACTAAACATAACAAAACAAAACAAAACAAAAAACAAAACAGCTGTGGATCATTCAGGCAACAACACAGTATTAAGAATCAAGTGTATGTAAACTTTTGTATGTGAATTTTTATAAATTCAACTATTATTTTCTCTTGAGGACTATATGTAAACGTCTTTTATGTGAAATATCTTATTCAGGTCAGTACTAAAACAACATGCATTTTGTATGATCCCTCTTATTTTGATAAAATAATTAACATTTTGCAGATTCTGAAAGGGGGGTGTAAACTTTTGACTTGAACTGTACTTTGTACTTATACTTTTATATTGGCTAATATTGTTCATTAAAACAACAAAGATTAAAATAACAAAGATGCAAAGCTGCTTTATGTCATACTGAGAAACAGCTATAGTCACATTTTATTGTTGATCGCTACTTTCCGGCATACACCACGCCTATCAAGTAAGGGTACTGTCGTCCCGAATCGTACTGTACTGTACTGACCCGTACTGCTCAGTGGAAATGAGCCATTAAAAACCTTATATTCATTGATGAGAGACCATTATAAGATGTATCTCCAGACCATCCAAATGTATCTGTATCTTGGCAAAATGTCATTTGGAAAAGAATTAGATATCTCTGAAAACAACAGTCTATCTAAAGCTGTCCTAAAGATGTTTCTCATCAGTTCCCTAAAGGTTAAGTGTGTGATCAGGTTCATGTCTGCTTATTTATGTGGGCTGTAAGCTGGTCTTCATGTGAGAACAGTGATGTTTTTATGGTAGAGGGCTTGAGTTCATGGCTGTACAATGATCAGCAGGGTTGCCAAGGAGAACGTGTTTGGATAGTTACGCCCCCCAAAACTAAAACTGAGCCTTTGGAATCAATTTTCACACTTGAGGAACGTCTGAACACCTCCTTCAAGCTTAGTCACCAGGGCTGTGGTGACTATGGTCAAAAGTGAGACTCATAATCAGACTTAACAGCAAAATGAGGCTGCAACTTGTGCTGTTTCTGTAATCAGCAATGGTTTGACACAGTAAAAAACTAAGGAGAAAACAGGGATGAGATGGGACTATGTCAAAGGGGCCATGATTCCCTGATTTGTGGGTGCCTGTTACCCTTTTCACCCAGAATGCTTAGCCTCTCGTCCTGGATCATCTCAATAACTCCCTTCCTCTGACGGCTCCCAGCAGCACCATCAATCTGTCCCGCGCCAGGATAAGAGACCGTCCTGTCTCCTGCCTTACCTCGTCTCTATTTCACCCGATTTGTGCCGGGGAGTCAAATTTCCAATGTGAAAGACAAAACAACAACCTTGCAGACCAGCAGCAAACTCTGATGGCTCGCAGTTTTTTTGAGAAAAAAATTCAAGTTGGATTCATGAATACTTATTGAGAATTATAATTTGAATATTGGCCAAAACTCTCACTTAATACATTTTTTTGTACTGTCAGGGAATGATACCAAATGCAGGGACACATAATGAATGGAGTGGCTACACACTATTGACTAGTTTTAATTGTAAAACTTATGGTAAAACAAAAAAACGACAGCTGTGGTTGCTGGAATTTTACCGTAAAAACGGTATCAACATTTTAGGTTGCTATTGAAGTAATGAAATCTGTTTTGTACCTTTGTAATACACTGATGACCACGAAAAGCATCTGGTGATGAAAAAGTCACATGATGAACCAAAGCCCATCACAAGCAGCTTTTAAATACTAACATATATAGCAAGTGCACAGTGTCATTCACACAATCACTAATCACCATCACGCCAACACACATTAAACTGAAATAATGCAATAAACCTTAATTTAACAACATTGGATGTAACATACAACTCTAATTTACAAAACTGATAAGAAAAAACTAAGAAGAAACATAATTATTTCAACAAAAAACATAAAATTCTGGGAATGACAATTTACGGTTATTCACTGTAAATTTTAAGTTTTTTTTTTTCACTTCGAAAAGCGATATACTACCGTAAAATTACACCCAATGTCCAATACAGTTTTTCACCATATATAGTAGGGAAATTTACCGTTACCCATTTGACAGGATTTTACTGTAGAATTTTTACAGTCTTTTACCGTTAAATTCACGGTCATTTTTTTTGCAGTATAGGCTGTGCCAAGAAGCTGAAAGACTTTCTTTGGTTGAACCTCCATATCTCTGAGTATACAGCCGCTTGCAGAACAAAGTTGTGTTTAACCAGTTACCTGACCTGACTTGGCAGTAATTTTACAGAGACGTCAGGACAGCACTGTTTTCGAGAGGAGCAGGGTTACAGCAATATTCACTCTGGGTGGGCTATGAAATACTGTGAATGAAAGCAAAGGCACGAGAGAGCGAAAACTAGACTGAGGTACTGAAGGCCGTGAAATACGTGCCTCAGTGGAAAGCGCTCTTTATTTGCTTTTACAGGCCTGTAAACTTACTTTCAATGCCCCAATCAGGACACCATAACCCTGGGCTACTCAAGCCCATGTTTCCAGCAGTCGACAGAAAAGTCCGGTCAGTGTTTAGTCTGTTCTTGTGCTCGAACAATGGGCGAGTGATACTATCTCATATGCATAGATATTATATAAATACAAAGACTATCAGGGGCTTTTTGGGTTGTTTTTCTTGGTGACCTTCTGTCCTGCAAAACTAATTTGAAACAGAAGCTTCTTCAGACAGTTTCATCTCTTTTTTCTATGGCCGGCTGTCTCTCTATCCACCCCCAGGGAGCTGCAATTTATGCCCAAGGAACAGGCACAGAGAATGGGGCCGAAACAGGCGCAAAGGCCTGGAAGGCTGGAACCGATTGTCCACGGGTTGAGAGAGTCTCTCTGGTGGTGAGTGAGGCTGAGAGAGAGAGAAAGGACAGATGAGACCATTACAGAGAGACAGCGAGAGAGAGTAAATGGAGATTATTATGAAGACATCAGTCCGGGGCTCCGGTTTCACATCTGCCTAGGATTCCTGCCTCACATCCTGTTGAGGGGAATCATTCGTCGCTGCAATGTTCTGACCTCTCGCCTTACACTTCCTCACGCTTAAAACCCTGACAAAAGTACCATGGTAATACCATTTAAAAAAAAAAAAAATACTGTGCTCAATGATAACAATGTCACTGTTTAAAATATGCGGCCCTGGACCACAAAACCAGTCATAAGGGTCCATTTTTTACTTTCCAGCGATGTATGGTTTGTTAGGATACAAATATATTTGGCTGAGAGGACTGTGAGGGTGCAAAAAAATGAAAATATTGAGAAAATCACCTTTAAAGCTGTCCAAATGAAGTTCTTAGCAAGGCATATTACTAATCAAAATTACCTTTTGATATATTTACCGTTTACAAAATATCTTCATGGAACATAATCTTTACTTAATGTCCTAATGATTTTTGGCAAAAACCCATACAATGTATTGTTGGCTATTGCTACAAATATACCTGTGCTACTTATGACTGGTATCATACAGGTATCATACAGTACTATACATATCAAAATACCATTGTGATATCACAATACTTTTTGAGGGAAATGTTGACAGCTATAAAATGCAAAATGTAAAAGAAACTTGATGTTTAGCAAATTACACTGGACTCCAAAACATCACATTAAAAATCTAGGATTTTCTTTTAAATAATTTGTATTTGGAAGCAAACAGGAAACATTAGAATGTAAAAAAAGTTAAAAACAAAGAAATGACGATGTAAAATGAAGCAGAAATAATTACACTTCTGCACTATTTTTATGTCACTAATCTATTAAGCACATTTGTGACACGTCAGATGTTCTTGCTTCCAATGCTGCTGTCATTAAGTCAAAATTTTAAAATATCATTTTTTTTAAATAAAAAAATAAAAAACTTGAATTAAATATTTAAAAGAAATATTGTTATTTTCACTCACTGGGTCGTAATGGCTTTCTATTTGTCCTTGCATATGCATGTGTGCGTGTCTGTATTCTCAGTCACTGCAGCACTTGTGTGTTTGCATATGTTATTGCTTTTCTACCCCATCCAACGTGCCACATCCCAGTCCAAGTAAAACTCTGAGCAACAGGCCTGCAGCATAACACTGAGTAAACACGCATGACATTCACTCAGCAGCTGGGAATACTGCTATAATGGCACGGCCCGGAACAAGAACCATATTTAATTGGCGAAGAAAACATTGGTCTCCTTCCCTGGTAAGCTGGTTGTGTAATACATAAGTAGTTTATACATAAATAATTTCCATGCGGAGATGCATAACAAAGCATTTTAAAGATTTAAGAGAAATGCCAAAGTAAATTTTAGCCGCACATTACATTTACTTAGAAACTACCATGTTACTACCATATATTTGGGACATGTATCAAGGCATGACATGAGGGTGAATAAATGATTTTAATTTTTAAGTGAATCAGGGGTCTCCAAACTCGGTCCTGGAGGGCCGGTGTCCTGCAGCTCCAACTTGCCTCAACACACCTGCCTGGAAGTTTCTAGCATAGCTAGTAAGACCATGTTTAGCTGGTTAAATTATTACATAATATTCATACAATAGCAAGAATTTGTTTACAATTTACTCTGTAATCCTTCTTTTAAATTTTTTTTTTTATCTAAAATAGATTTCTGCTTATATATTGAAAGGGGAAAAAAATTCTACATTCAGAAATAATGTAGGCTACAATGTCGGTGAAGCAAAATGTTTACAAACATTATAAACACAGTTATTAGTTTCCTTTCTCTCCAAAATAAATCCTCTAAAGTTAAGGCTATAGCATTTAGGCTATAAAAACATCAATCCAAAAACAAATTAATTTAAGGTGATGCTTACCTTTCTCATTCGGCACGAATCCAAATGTTTCCATATTCGCAACCTATCTGGATGCTAAAATATTATATATTATGCAATAGGCTTTGTACTTCACTCGCATTTTAAAACTTTAAAATTGTCCTTTATTGCTGTTTTACCTTTTTTGTTAAGGGTGTTTGACCTTCTTTGCATGTTCACTTTGCAAAGACTGGGTCGGTACTTCTGCAGCAATGTAGGATGATTTTGAAATAATTTTTGAAGTTGAGGGAGAAAATACAATCTGAGTTTTTCAACATACCCTAACTGTCTTGAACCAGAATACACAGAGTTCAGGCAGAGCAAGACAAGACGAGCGTTTGAGATTAAGAAGTATTTAAATTGTATAAAAATTGTATAGAAAATAATTGATCGTTTTGCTAGATAAGACCCTTCTTCCTAGGCTGGGATCGTTTGGGATTGTTTGAAACTGCATTTAAACTGCATTTTGGAAGTTCAAACTCGGGGCACCATATCAGTCCATTATATGGAGAAAAATCCTGAAATGTTCTCCTCAAAAAACACAATTTCTTTACGACTGAAGAAAGAAAGACATGAACATCTTGGATAACAAGGGGGTGAGTAGTGGAAAGAAAACATCCAAAAGACACTGTTAAGTGTTTCTTTTATATCTATTTGTGTCAATAGATTCCAATTACAATACATACTTTTAAAGGTCATTTTCCCAAAATGAGCTTTTTCTTCTACACTGAGCCATAAATCTCCACTTCGGTAACACTTACACACACCAAACTTTACGTTTTTATTCCAGTCTATACAAGATTTTTACAGAAGGATTTTTTCACATATAATTTGCTTGATTATATACAACATTTTATTCCCCCCAAAATTGTGAAAAATATATTGTTTTATGTATTTAAGTATTTTCTGAATTAGAGTGACAAAATGAGATACCTAAAATTCCCTCTGTAAAAACATTTGACT
>JAHKKF010511570.1:0-16619 GCA_019740295.1 Labeo calbasu
TAAACATTTTGGAATAATGATAAATAAATAAAAGATTATAAATATACATATGTGTTCACTTTTATCCATTACTTTGGTTATGTTCTTGTTTGAATAATGGCTACTTAAAATTAATGTAAAGCTTTGAGAAAATTGGTGCATGCTTAAAATTAACTACATTATGCTATTTCTATTTTCATGTTTAAATAGTAGCTGTTTAATAAATGGAAGACCTTGAAAAAAATGTAATCTGCACAAAATATGTTGTAGTAAATTAGAACGGTCTAATTCTTGCTTAAGTCCACAAAATGTTTTATTGTTTGTAATGTACACGTGGTTAAAACGTTTTGTAGACGTTCAGGTCTGACTGGACCGATTTTGGACCGTTTTTGGACTTGTGTACGTTAAGTTGTCTAAACATCAAGATATAACTGATTGCCTTTTCACGATGTTACAGAATGGGTGTGTGACTATTTTATATACAGGATTATATACAAAAATTATATTAAGACATTAAATTAACACATAGTATAGACATACAGAAGATGACACATTTAGACGTCCAGGGATGCACAGAAAAAGACGTGCAGTTCACGTCCAGATAACGTCAAAGACGTCGGTTCAACTTTCATTGTGGAACTATTTTTCAACCATGACGGGACGTGTCGGAGGGACGTCTTTTCAACGGTCCTTACACATCCAAATGTTTGCTGGGTGCTATCACTTCTGAATTGAATCATTTGGTCTTTAAAAGATTTTTAAAAAGTCCTATATTTGCAACTGTCTCGGTTTTAAAACGAAGAATTAATAATCTTTTGTGAAAATTACAGATTTGTAATATCAAAACTGTTAAGTGATTAGTTATGTTAAGTATTAGTTATGTATTATTTTAATTATGAACACACTTTTGTGTGAACGTAGTTTTACCATTTACTTGTTATTCTTCTTCTTGTTTCTCAACAGCAGCTAATGAACCGGAAGTCTAGCACATTCACAGAAAATGGCTTACATCCACGTTGAAAAATAAGATGAATTGCAATTATTTTCTTTTAAAGGAACACGCCAATATTTTTGCAGGCTCATTTTCCAACTCCCCTAGAGTTAAACAGATGAGTTTTACTGTTTTTGAATCAATTAAGCCTATCTCCGGATCACTTTTAGCATAGCTTAGCATAGATCATTCAGTCTGATTAGACCATTAGCATCTCGCTCAAACATGACCAAAGACCAACTAAATAAATCTTGATTTCTTTTCTGAACAGTAGGTAACAGTATATCTGTTTTTGTTTCAGGTGACACATTGAAGATGAGGGCATGGATTCTGACACTGCAGGATCTAGTTGATTTCATAACTGCTTTGGCTGAAGTATGCTGAAGATATTTCTTGCACTCTGGAATTTACCAAAGGTAATTTCTACATAATATTGTACTTGAGGGCTTGTTTTTTATTCTGTGGGTTAAAGATTGTTTGGATGTGTTGGGATTTTGCGAGCCGCACAGGACCACGGCAGCCAAACAGTGACAACCCCCTTCTCCCCCTCAAACATGTGGTGTGTTGCAGATTCAACTTTTGTGTCTGTGCTGGAGACCAGAGAGGAAGCTGTTTTGAAAAGGATTATCCATCCTCTGCAAACAGTACATATAAAATGATGTACACTGTTGTGCACAAATGCTCTGCCTGGATAAATCACACATCTCTACTTTGCAGGATGGTTCTTGGCTGTGTGTTTGTGATGGAAATGTTTTTCAGATGCTATTATTTAAATGATTAGGGTTAATATCGCCTTGTTCTGTCACCTTTTTGGTCTGTACTGCAAGAGCAGTGACCCACTGAAGGTGGTGACTGGGAACTAACACCTTTTTCATCCCACCTGAAAGAAACTAACAGCTTTCCTCTCTGCCTTTTTTGTTTATAGGTACTTCTTGGGCATCAATCCAGAGACAGGCAAAAACTTAAAGAGGCAGAGAGGATATATGAGCCAGCAAGTCTGTTCACTGATCAGGAAACTCATTGAGTTTGAATGGATATCAATCTAGTGTGTAAGCAGTGTTCCAGTGCCAAAATGGACAAACCCAACTCTGGCTTTGTGTTAAGCTAGATAATGTCACGCAGTAAGATGATCCCTGAATATATTCTATAGTGTGTCCTGGATCAGTGGAGAGAAGCAAGACCGTCTGAACCTCTTTTATTTATGAGGTTTATTGAGAATTTATGAAACTGCAAAATAAATGTGTAAAATTGATTATGTTTTTGTGTTTATTTGAATTGAACATATCTATCCAGTGCTATAGGTTACTGAATGGGTGTCAAAAATGTCAAAATTACTGTATTTTATGATAATTTAACAGTACATTTTAAATTAAAAGTTTTTAGTTAACAATACATTTTATAATAAATTAAAACACAATACTAGCTACTGAGTTGCATTACTATTACAGTAAATTGCAGTAATTTGATGGGATTAACTGTAACTTCACAGCTAAATACCGTAATTCTACAGGACCATACTGCAAAATCACAGTATGGAATAGCTACTGTGAGGTCACAGTATACAGCTGTCATTTCACAATTATGTACTGTAAAAATGATACAGTAACTTACTGTGCAAGTAATGTAACTAGTTTACAGTAATTTACTGTGAATTTTTTACAGTGTATTTTTACCGCAACACAACTCTGGAAATAAAATACTGATACGATGACCACAGCTACAGAAAAAGCTTACAGGTGGTGATGGATATAAGTGTATGCTAAAACCAAATGCTGTACCATTGATTTTCCCCACAAAGAGTCTAAATGCCCCCAGATATCACGCTGAGAAACTCCTTCAGTGGCTGCGGCATCATGACAAGTGTTGCCGTGTTTACATCCTGTCAGGATGCCATCTAAAAAAAGTGGCATACACGTAATGGAATATTCATACAATGAATTAACTGCACATACCTCTTCTGATTCCTAACTTCAACTGTAGTCTCACACTGAAGACGTGACATTCAGGCAGACACGCCCAGGGCACGCGCTTCATACGCCCACAGTGGGTAATAATTGGTCGATTGACAGGCTCAGATCTGATTGGCTAAAGAGTAGGAGTCACCTGCATGGGAGGAGTTCGCTGCCAGGAAAGTCTTAAAAATACTCATGCAAATCCAAGGTGATTCACACACAAATGGTGATTTGCACATTCACCATCTATGATAAATTTGTCAAATTTAAACATTCAAAAATTTTCTACACAATTGTACATTTGTGAATTGTGTTTTGCTTTTGTAAAACATATTTTATGAATATTGGATTGTGCACAAGAATTTATTTTTTGTGAATATATGAAGAGTTCAGATGCAAAACCCTCTAAAAGCGACCTTGGTCAAAAATGAGATAATGATACTGAGTGAATGTTCTCGACACTTAAACATCCACTAAATACTTTTACTTCAAACTCGCTAAATCCCAGCCTCAGCCCAATAAGAGGTACTGGTACTTAGCATATGCATGTGTGCATTGTGTCTTCTGTGTGAATTATTATTGAGACTAATCTCGCTCCACATTTTTGCCCCTGCACAACAAGACACATAAGAGCTCAGTCAGTATTGGCGTGCTCTCTGTGAAGCAGCTCTCTGTAAATACAGGCTTCCGACATGTGCATGCACACAGAAAACCGCTTCAGACAGTGCATAGAGTTGACTTTGAGTTGTCTTTGCGGATAAAAACACACAGAATTGTCAAAATGCGCATTTTTGGCAAATGACCTTGTAAACACAGTCCTAAATACGATAAAAGTCCTGAATGATCGTAAAGAGTTGTGAGAAAATTAGATGTGTCCATCAGGTTTTAAAGAAACGGTACTGCTTTTAAAATTAAACCTGTGGCAGTATTTGTCATTGATGTAAATCAAAGAACAAAAGAAAAACAGAAATCACTCATCACTTTTCGCTGATTAACTTTTGTTAACTTATTTTTTTAATTTACTTAGTTTAAATGGCATCTAATTGTAATTTTACACTTAGTGTAAATAGCCAAACCTGTTAATCACAGAGCCAATGGTACACAAAATACCATCATAACTGTTTAGGCTAATGTTAGCTAGCTATACGATCTCGTAAACAACAAACATTATAATAATATTCTTGATGATCAATTACTTACCTTCATAGTAATGAACATGTTTTAAACACAATATTTTACGGCCTTTATTATTTCTCAGCTCTTCAGCTCCAGTGAAATTCATTTGAAAGATTCACTATTCATTCATGAGCAGAGACCGTAAGCATCAAAACCTGTGCTTGTAAAGATATTAGTACTGGATCCAAAAATACATACAAACACAAGTGGATAAGTTTTAGAAAGTTTATTTTCAGTTTTTTTAATGTTAAGGTTCTCAGGATACCAGCAAATCTTCTCCAGGCCAGGGGGTGGCAACAGTGAGGTGACAATGAATCAGAGATAGGTAAAGAAGATCAGAGGCTAGTCTGCCAGCTGAGCGCTAACAGGAGCTAAGTAGATCACTGAATCAGTATAGCTGATAGGGTTTAGGTGGTCGGGGTGAACCCCGGTCTACCACGTGACAGGCAGAGACACAGTCCACTACACCACACAGGAGTCCACTAGAGTGTTCTAGAAGGTGTTCTGAGGAGTAATAGAAGAGTAAGAACAAGCAGTACTGAAGGCAACACAATCCAAGTTCCTTTATCCTTTTCCAGTCCCAAGTCCACAACAAATAATTCCTCAATCCAAATCCAGATCCACAATGAACTGACAATCCAGCTTCCAGAGCAGTAGATAAAGACAGTCAAACTTACTGACTCTTGATGGAGGTTCAGGCAGAGAGAGAAAGAGAAAACAGATTCCAGGCAGGATCAAGTTCACACAGGCTTCAAAGATCAGATTCAGGAGCTGGCTGGAATGTTCATCAATGAGCAGAAGAGACAATCTGGCAGAGAGGTAAGAGTGGAGACTGGCTTATATAGTTAGTGAGACAGGTGAAACCAATGAGGATAATTAAAAGAGGAATTACAAGACCAGGAACAGGAAGCTGGGTGCTAGCTGACAAAATAAGAGTTTAACAGGAAGTGGTGACAAAATTATGACAGTGCTGACATGTTCATTATGATTTCAAAAGGTGCAGCTTCAAGAAACTTCACAATAGGGTTTTATGGCAGGACAATCAAACGCTCATTGCTCTCGCCCATAGATATGTCCAGTATAGCGGAGCACAGAGCACAACCTAACAATTTTTGAATTTCTCAGTTTGTGTAAATTCATGTGGGGTTCAGAGAATAATTTTTTATCCACGTTAATTTCACACTTTCGCTTTGTTTCATAATTATGGTGCATGTGTTTTCCGTTATTTACCTCAAAAGAAAGAAAATGAAATGTGACAATATGCCCGTAAGTACATTGTAACGTGAGGGGCACGTTGTAACATGACCATATGACAGCTTAAAATGTTATCTGATGAATGAAAAAATATACACCACAAGCTAAAATATTTTGTCAATAAAATAAAAGTATTAATTATTATTTTCAAATAAAATAATGGTGTGTTTTTTTAAGAATGAAAAATAATCTAATTTTTGAGTTTCACAATGAACACATTGCAACTGATGTGTTGGGATTTTGAAATTTACATATTCATATAAGGAGTTATGCATTATGAACTAACTATGCAAATGTTTATGAATTATTCTGATAATATTCTGTATTAACAATTCATAATAATCATACACTAGATGTACTGAACATAATGAGCTCTTTGTGTGACTAGTTTTGGCATGTATGTAACAGACCCGTACAGTCTGTACTTGGCAGATGTCCTTGTGGTTAGCTATGTCTAGTTTTAATTCCAGCCTAACATACATCTTGTGCATAGGTCTGTTATTTTTAATCTTAAGAAACTGCACATGTCTGAGTTTCAGCAGTTTTTAGATATATACGAATGAATCAAATGTCCATTCTGCACTTGTGGGGAGTGTAAAAACCACAGAGTATAATTATTCTTTTCAGACATCACAAGATCATATAGTCATCATTGAACTTTTAATATATAAAAGTTTGTCATGTAGCAGGAAAACTGCTTCTTTTGGGTGGTTTCAAACCCCCTCAAGAATACAGAGTATAAATGCACCTGCAGACAAAGAACTTCAGCTTCTTCTCCTTTTCTGCTCTGAAGTTCACAGGCTAGCCTAGACCTTCTATAGACTTAACCTTCTCAGATTGTAAGACATATGTGATTTCCTAGATTTATATTAACTTAATTTGATTTGGACTGATTAAGAATGACTTTTATTGAGTTTGCATTATGCAGTTTATTTGTGCAATGATTGGATTGAACATTCTTATTGAAACTTAATTTACTTTCTCATATTTAGGTTATTAATAATTCTGTTACTCATTTGCATTTCTGAAACCTTTTGAATAAATTTGTAACTTCTCCAACCCACCCGTCTGACGTGGATTCGATTTTTCAACACAACCATGCGTGGGACGGCTCTGATCGCAAAACACAGCTATACAGTATAGTTCAAAACAATCTGTGCAAATGGATGAAACACATTCAGACATACAGAAAAACACTCCCCTCCCTCCAAACACAGCTCTCATAGAACACGAGACACATAAACAAGCCAAAATGCTTTACATTTCTTGAAATAACAATTTCTGAACATTAAACATCGATTGTCAGTCTTTATTCACATGTTCCTTGTGGTTTCTTATTAAAATCCATAAAAGTAAACAGTGAAAATGACATTGCTTATGTCATAGAATAGCATAGTTTAATAATAGCGCACACTGTTTCACAGTGTTACAATGCTCCCCATCAGCGCAACTGGAATTTAAAACTGGTCAGTGTCTTCTGCTGGTTTGGTTTATCTAAACGGATAAATAACAGATTGGAGATTAAAAAAATAGCAGATTGTTCTCATTTAAAATGAATACTAAAAACTGAGATAAAAAAATTACTTAAGCCAGAAATTTACTTTTACTATGGTAAAATAAATATTCAGCAATATCTTCAAAATGCTTTTGAATTTTGGTGCTCTTTTTTCTCTGTATGGCAACTAGTAAATAACATAAATTTGGATACGCTAGCATGTGTGTTACAACTAACCCTGCGTTAGTTTGTGCCTCGCGCTCCCCTAGGTGGATGAAGATATAATTATTCATACATGCGTATAATTATAGTTGCAGTGCAGATGCACCAGCAACTTGCTTTTGAGTGTTCACAGACATTCCAGTAGCCTATGGCGGACGGCTTACGTATCCACCTTATTTTTCCCAAGTGGGCGTGGCCATTTCTAAATTTAATGTGTCTGGCTTCTGGTGTCATCTGCTTCCGGCTATTTTTAGCTGTACAAAACAGCTTGTTTTGCTGCTTGATAGTGCAAACTGGTGTGTCTTATCATATTATTTGAATATATTATCTTGAACACAATGGTTTGTAGTACAAACAATTTTACCTTTTATTGCACTTTTTTTCTTCTGGTTTCTCTACCACAGCTAATGAAGCGGCAGTCTTGCACATTCACAGAAAACAGTTTACTTCCACGTTGAAAAATAAGGTGGATAGAGGCCTATAGAAACAGCCAGGATCTACCTATATATCTATGCTCTCGCCTGCTTCGTCACAGATTGCGACATGCCGTGTTTCTAGTGAGGTGTGTTTGAAAGAGAAATGTGTGCCTTTACAGAGTGGATTGGGATAATAATCTGGATAATATTTTCAGTGACAACTTAAATTTTGCTTTGCTCCTCATGCAAAACTGTTGTATTCCACCAGAGAGGATGGCGACAGCAACACCTCCTTATTTGGACTACTGTTGGTACTGCTGTTGACATTTTTGCAATAAAAAATTATTGTGATTTGTCATGTTTTTCTTACAAAAATAGTTATATTTAGGTTAGAGGTAAGAGTGGGATTAGCACCTATAAAAAATATCTTTTTACTGCTATATTGTTACTAAAATGATAATTTCCTTGCATATTTTGGTTAGTTATTTGATATCTTTTTCTATTCGCTATTGACACAAATATCTTAATGATATGAAAGATTTGCAAATATTTAACATTTTTTCTCTAAAAATACTGTAACGTGGAGAGGGAGACGAGAAGCGAGTGGATCCAAGCTTTTATTATAACGCAAAGGCAAAGACAGTCAGAAACAGACAGGGTCGAACAATAGCAAACAGGTATGTTGGAGCGAGACACAAGAATAGTCCGTGAAGCAGGTGAGGGTCAATCAGTGGCGAACGTAATCCAAAGGGGCAAGGCAAAGGGATGATCTGATAAGCGAGCGAGATAACCACAAGACAGGCGGTGAGACAGACAAAATGAGAAGACCAGGCGAGAAAGCTAAACTCAGGGAATTCGGGAACTCGGGAACTAGGGAACTAGGGAACTAAGGAACACAACGCGAAACAACAATCCAAAAAACCACAATACTCGGTGAGATACAAGGGGAAGTCTGAGGCTTATATAGCACGCCTGACTGGGTACAGGTGTTTGCGCAATCAGCGCGATGGATGATGTGAAACGTAGTCCGGGGTGCAGTGCAATAGTCTGTGTGATGTGAACTGTTCGTGGGAAGCACAGGCAACCTCTGGTGGTGGGCAGACCAGACAGGAATCATAACAGAGCCCCTCACCAAGGAGCAGCTTCCAGACGCTCCACACAAAAAACAATACAGGGGAACAGTAGGGCGGGGGTGATACAAGGCGAGGGTTGGAGGGCCAGGTCCATGTGGAGGGCCTGGAGACTGAGGCAGAGTCGGCGGAGCAGGAGCCCGCCAGGGCGGAGCAGGCAGAGCAGGAGGCACTGGAGCCCTCCAGGGCGGAGCAGGAGGCGCTGGAGCCCTCCAGGGCGGAGCTGGCACCCGCGTCATGGACTGGGACCTGGGGAGAACAGGGACAGAAGAGGCAGACAGAGCGACAAGGAGAGAGGCAGGGAGTTCGTTGGCGGCCTTCGTGGCCATGACAGGAGGAACAGAGAGTCCAAACATGGCCGGAACAGGACGGACAGAGAGTTCCGTGACGACCTCCATAGCCGTGACAGGAGGAGCAGAGAGTCCAAACATGGCCAGAACAGGACAGACAGAGAGTTCAAAAAATGGCCTTCATAGCCATGACAGGAGGACCTGAGAGTTTATACATGGCCTCCATGGCCGGAACAGGACAGGGTAAGAGTTCATAAACGGCCTCCGTGGCCGGCTCTGGACCAGGCATGAGTACGCAGGCTAGGTGTGTGTTACGGGGCGCTACCACCGTGCAGGAAGTTATAGCAGACATCTCCATTTTGTGAGGTTCCGCAGCCTCAGCCACCACCTCCGGGGAAACTGCGGCGGGCATCACAGCCGCTGAAGATGCCGCAGTTGACGCTGCCACCTCCAGAGGTTCTGCAGCGAAAGCCGCTGCCTTTGGAGATTCAATGGTGGTACGGACGAGATGTGACGAGGCTCTGGGAGGTCAGACGAGATGTGACGAGGCTCTGGGAGGTCAGACAAGACTCTGGGAGGTCAGACTCATGAGGATCAGCAGTGACTTGACTTGGCTCATGAAGATCAGCAGTGACTTGATTTGGCTCAAGAAGATCAGCAGTGACTGGACTTGGATCATGAAGATCAGCAGTGGCTTGACTTGGCTCATGAGGATCAGCTGTGGCTTGACTTGGCTCATGAAGATCAGCAGTGACTGGACTTGGCTCATGAAGATCAGCAGTGATTTGAATTGGCTCATGAGTATCAGCTGCGACTGGACTTGGCTCGTGAAGATCAGCAGTGACTTGACTTGGCTCATGAAGATCAGCTGTGACTTGACTTGGCTCATGAAGATCGGCTGTGGCTTGACTTGGCTCGTGAAGACCAGCTGTGACTTGACTTGGCTCATGAAGATCAGCTGTGACTTGACTTGGCTCATGAAGATCGGCTGTGGCTTGACTTGGCTCGTGAAGATCAGCTGTTACTTGACTTGGCTCATGGAGATCGGCTGTGACTTGACTTGGCTCAGGAACAACAGCTTTGACTCTGCTTGACTCAGGAACGACAGCTGTGACTTTGCTTGACTCAGGAATGACAGCTGTGACTTTGCTTGACTCAGGAACAACAGCTATAGCTTGACTGCACTCGGGAACCACAGCTGTAACTTGACTTGACTCTGGAACAACAGCTGTAACTTGACTGGACTCGGGAACAACAGCTGTAACTTGACTGGACTCAGGAGCAACAGCTGTAACTTGACACGGGAAGAGCAGCTCTGACTTGACTTGACTCGGGAAATACAGCTGAAGCTTTACTTGACCCATGAGTGGCAGCTGTGACGTGACGGAGCACCATTTTCACCAGCATTTTGTGAACATGCTCCGCTGTCGGCGCCATTACGTGAGCGAGCTCCGGTGCGGCCGCCATTTTATTTATAGTGGGTTTCAACACCGGAGTAGCGATCATAACACTTGAATGTCCCACAGCCACCAGTACCACGATGTCACGTTCCTCCTCCGCGACACCCACAGTGAATGGTGAGCCCACACACAATAAAGCAAAGTCCAAAAAAGCAGCGAGAGATGAATGCGGACCCTCGCGTTTAAGTCTCGCCTTTAAAGGTTCATTACAAAATATCTCAATCAAAATGCAGTCCGGGAGAACTAAATAATTCGCTATGGCCAGAAATTCACAAACATGCTGCTCAAGTGATCGTGGGCCTTGTTTCAGTCTGAATAAAATTCTTGTAGTGTCCATACCTGAGTAATGTCCGTCTGAAAAGCTTCTGGATCCTTCTGAGTATTCTGTAACGTGGAAAGGGAGACGAGAAGCAAGTGGATCCAAATGCAAGCTTTTATTATAACGCAAAGGCAAAGACATAGTCAAAAACAGGCAGGGTCGAACAATAACAAACAGGTATGTTGGAGCAAGACACAAGAATAGTCCATGAAGCAGGCAAGGGTCGATCAGCAGCGAACGTAACCCAAAGGGGAAAGGCAAAGAGGTATTCCGATAAGTGAGCGAGACAACCACAAGGCAGGTGGTGAGACAGACAAAACGAGAAGACCAGGTGAGAAAGCTAAACTCAGGGAACTAGGGAACTAGGGAACACAACGTGAAACAACAATACAAAAAACACAATGCTCGGTGAGATACAAGGGGAAGTCCGAGGCTTATATAGCGTGCCTGATTGGGTACAGGTGTTAGCACAATCAGCGCGATGGATGATGGGAAACATAGTCCGGGGTGTAGTGCAACAGTCTGTGTAATGTGAACTGTTCGTGGGAAGCACAGGTGACCTCTGGTGGTGGGCGGACCAGACAGGAATCAGAACAAATCTGTAGAAATTTTTACAATTTGTTTTACACAGTGTTGAAATATATCCAAATGGTACGATTCAGCATCAGTAAAAACATACAAAAATGTATGTTTTGTGCCTGTAAATGTTACGTACAAATATCTTAACAATGAGACCAGGCTGGAATGCTTTAATAAACATGAATGTTTAACTTAAGTTTATTTGTGCTCTCTGATATGCCAGGATGATTAGTTAACAAAAAACTTTTGTCATGTTAACTTGTGTTAAAGTTTATAGTAAAATAATAATAATAATAATAATAATAATAATAATAATAATAATAATAATAATAAACACAATAATTAAACAGATTAGCCTGTAGCAAATTAGCTC
This sequence comes from Labeo calbasu, assembly GCA_019740295.1. Lineage (NCBI taxonomy): Eukaryota > Metazoa > Chordata > Actinopteri > Cypriniformes > Cyprinidae > Labeo > Labeo calbasu. The sequence continues at coordinate 11,637 of JAHKKF010511570.1, forward strand.
AAAAGGGAAATATTTATGATTAATTATAACTGGTTATAATTAATTATGAATATTTTGATCAGATCTCAGAATTAACTGTAGCAGAATTAACATTACAATTATTTGATCTGTTCATCCACCGAATAGACAGTATAATCATTTATCAATTCTAGGAAAGGTTATTTTCTGGCCAAGAAATAATAACTTTCCTACTTTAGTCAGTACTAGCAGTAACTTAACTTTTAGTAAAATCAAAATGTAGCATGTAGCAAAATCAAACATTCAGGGACTTCAAATTGTGAGCAGCACACGGAGACAATCAATTGTAAATATATGGAATTTAATACATGAGACTGCAGCTAACATACAACTAAACTAAGAAAAACACGTGTACATATACATAGAGGATGAAAGTGTGAAAAGAGAGAGAGAGAAGACAAAGAATGGCAGTATTTAGCATCAATTATCCAGTGACCTCATAAGAATCATCAGAGAAGCAAAATCACCTTAAAAGGGGCTCAACTTAAAACACGCATCTAGATAGTTGTAAAGGTTACCTGCGTTGGCTTTGTTGCTGAAAAACGCGTCCTGATGCGGTAGACAATGTAAGTTCTCGATGAATTCTTTAAGGCGTGCTGGAGGTTTTCTCTAGTTCTTCTGAAGATAGGAAAATCCACAGCGAGTCGACAAAGTTACTTGAAGATAAACTACCGGAAAATTGATTCAAAGGTGATGAGTCTTGGAGAGTGTCTCGAAGGGTTTGAGCATGGATGGGTTGGAGTTAGGGTATTTTGATAGTTTCCCTACCGCACCCACCTTTGGGTGAATTGGCCAATACAAAGTTTGGATTTTTGAGCAGGAGAACTTCTCTTTGTCTCCATTTATGGCCTATTTGCATGTTTATTGCTGGTCTGGGCATTGATGCAGTATTATCCACAATATAGTACAAACAGTATGATGCATTTTCTAATCACATGGTATACATTATTGTTTAGGAAATAAAGAGCAGATTGTTTTGATACCAAGAATGAAACATCTAGAAGGTATTAAACCATAGATACATTCATAAATTGAAAATACGCATTTAGAGATTAACTAGTACAAATAATGAGGGGTAACTGGGCTAATAGAAACATACAAGCAACACATGCATATACCAAGTACATTTATAACTGGTTAAATATAGTCTAAATAAAAAAAATGTTTCTATGTGTGTGTGTTATGTGTATTGGGAATAGTCTGCCAGCCACCAAGGATTTTTGGTGCTTGGTGCTGGTGATTGCCTCTCTCACTGAATGCCTTTAAAGCCCAATGGGGAGACAAGAGTTGATCTGTTTAGCATCTTCATGAGAGCAAGGAGGGAACCATAGACCATTAAACACCCATATAAATGTAGAATGTGAGGCCATGTCCGTAATTTATATGCAAATGTCAAAAGGCTAAAAGGTTCTCTACAACAAGAAGCCTAAACGATCATTGATGATCCTAAGCAGACGCTACAAGCCAGTACTAGTAATAAAATTATGTTCTTTAACAATATTATGATTTCAGACAACACAGGCTTATTTTTACACACTGTATATTATCTGTTATTGTTGCATATCTATATTACATTCATTAAATTTTTTACTCAAATTTTGGTTGGTCATTAAATCCACCAGAAGTAATCCACCAAGCAAATGCTGAGATATTTTAGGTTTTATATGTATTGTCTTGACTTGCTTCACTTTTCATCAGGGGCAGAAGCTGAAATCAAGAAAAAAATTATTTTGTTTTATTTCTAGGAAGTTTCTTGAATTAAAATGTGCATCTGTGTTAAATGTCAAATTGAAATAAATCTAATCCAAAATCTAAATGTTTCTAAATACATATTACTCTTAAATATTTAATTGTAAATACTTCATAAAAAGGTGTACTCACATGAAGTAAGTGAATAATCACTCTGTGATGTCTCAAATCCTTGTCCTGAATAACACAGTTTAGGCAAGGCAAGGCAAGGCAAGTTTATTTATATAGCACATTTCATACACAAAGGTAATTCAAAGTGCTTTACATAAACGGAAGTATAAAAAGTTTAAGGATAAGTGTAACACTTCAGAAATATCAAACTGCATATGGACAACTTGCATACGGTGACGATTGTTTCCAAAGAAACAGATGTTTGGTTTCTTTTCTTTTTTGAAAATTAGATGAATTTAACTGGACTGTAAAAAAAAAAAAAAACATTTACCAGCAGCACGTCTCTTCGTCCATATGATGAGTGTAGTTATGATGAGAACAGCCACACAAATGAACACCAACACACTGACAATTACAGACAGACTGAAGGATCCTGGGTCAGATTCATCCACATCTGAAAAGTTATGAAATTAATGATATTTGAGAATAAACTTGAAACAAACAGGCAAATCTGTTGTCATGTTTTTGTTTTTTTTTTATTACTGAATTTAATGTTTGTTGTCACTGTACTCAAAATGTTTTTACCAAATGCAATGTCCAGTTTGTTGTCCATATTGAGATGGTTCATTGAGCAATTGTATTTATGTCCTTCACGTAGCTCTTCTTCACTGATCACCAAAGTCTTCCTCATCTGGTAAGTTCCGTCTCCATTGGGCAGAATCTCTCCTCCTGTGATCTGATCATCATTCACAGGCTGACCATCTCTGAACAGGGTCAGGTTAATGTGACGAGGGTAAAAACCAGTGGCCAGACAGCTGATCTGAAGGCCTTGAGAGTCTGGGAGCGTCTTCCTCATGAGTCTGACTCTGGGTTTCACTACAGAGAAGATTGAGAAGTTTTACTGTTGGTAAATCTGTTGTGTTCATTGCATCAGTCTTTCAGTTATGATAATCATGATTCATAAAGCATTCAAAAGCATTTGATGCTTTCTGTCAGGACATCTGTCTGGTCCATATTTGTCAGTAATATTCTTTTTTATCTAAATTATACTGAAGTTAATCAGGTTAATAAGGTTGATTCTCTCACCTTTTCTCATCACATTGTTCTTTTCTATTTTCAGGTATCTCTGCAATGTTTTAATGCAAATAGGATGATAAACATTTTGATGCATGAACTTTAGATGAAGCTTTTGTGCTTTGTCCAATGTTACCCATAGCAGTTTATCCTCAATTTCCTTTTTTTCTATGTCAAAGGTGAGCTCGCCACTGTTTTGTCCATCGAAAGCATCCCAGAAATGAAGTGGACCTGGATTACCATTGTTCAACAATTCACATCCAATAATTCTCTGAGTAACATGTACACCTGTAGATGAATGAATGAATGGAACATGTTTTTACCACTTTTACCATAAACAAATAAGAGTTACATTTTATATGAAATGTATTGTGTGGCATTATCAATTTGTTGCTTGGACTAACCTGTGTGATTTAAGTGATCATTATAATGGAATCTAAAATATTTCAGATCATCATATATAACATGAAATAGAGTATCAGCATCACTTCGCTCTTCATCATAGTACCGTGAATCACTGAGAGAGCGATGGACAATTGTCCATGTGGTTGAGTCATAATATCCTATTTGCACATCATCCAACATCACCACAACACTGAACTCAGGAAATGGTGTTTGTCCGTCTATATATGTTGCCAAAGCCATCAGTGAATGAGAACCTGTGGATACACAAAAACATATAATATTAGTGTGGCCTGAATTTATACCACTATACAAGTATACATTCCTGATCACATCTAAGTCAAATAGGAATACAATAAATTAACTCTGAGTTTATAAAATCATCTAATAATTATATGAATACATTATACATAAATATTTATAATTCAGTTTATACATATAATAAATAATTAGCAAACACTCTCAGAAAAAAAGGTACAGTTCTGTTGCTGGGGCAGTATGTACAAAAGTGAAAAGGTACATCTTTGTACCTAACCTACCACTAAACAGTACATATTTGTACCTTTTCACTTTGTACCTTAAGGTACCGCCCCAGCAACAGAACTGTATCTTTTTTGCAATAAAGCCACTCCCCCTGTATGTCTTGCTCCAAATTAAAGCAGTTTACAGTGAAGGAATTTTAGAGACAAAATTGTCCATCTTTCACTGTCAGAAAAAAAGGTACATTTCTGTCACTGGGGCGGTAGCCTAAGGTACAAAGTACTAAAATGTACCTTTAAGGTACTAATATGTACTGTTTAGGGGTAGGTAAGGTACAAAGATGTATCTTTTTACTTTTGTACCTTAGGGTACCACCCCACCCACAGAACTGTACCTTTATTTCTCAGAGTGTACAGTATTGTTATGCAGTCATGGTTTAAGATCATGGTTTCCTACTCTTTCCTCGCAAAACACACACACACATTCATACCCAGGTGAAAAAGACGTAGCAAATGTATTAAAAATATATTTGAAATTCAAATAGTGTGTTTTTAATACATTTGTATTACCAACGTGCTTATTTGAAGTGCATTAAAAATATACTAAATTGCATTTAAGCATATTTACAGAAAGTATAGTTGAAGTACTTTGGTAATAAATATATGCTTAATTACACTTTTAATAAATGTGCTAAAATAAAGTACAATTCAAATACATTTCTAATAAGTATAATAAAATTACATTGGTAATAAATATATGCTTAATTACACTTGTAAGAAATATGCTAAACACAAATATATTGTAAATATATTTCTAAAAAGTATATTAGAAGTACTTTGATAATAAATATATGCTTAATTACACTTTTAAGAAATGTGCTAAACACAAAGATATTGTGAATATATTTATTAAAAGTATACTAGAAGTACTTTTGTAACAAATATATGCTTAATTACACTTTTACAAAATATGCAGAAATAAATGCACATTAAATATATTTACAAAAAGTATACTAAAAATACTTTGGTAGTAAATATAAGCTTAATTACACTTTTAAAATTATGCTAAAACAACAGCATACTTTTGTTAAACTTTTGGTGCACTTACAGAAAACATACTTAATGTACTCTTATTTAATGTATATATTAT
>JAHKKF010511572.1:0-15633 GCA_019740295.1 Labeo calbasu
AAATTACTCTGATTGTATTCGTCTGAAAGAAGAAAGTGATATATACCTAGGATGGCTCAAGGGTGAGTAAATCATGAAGTAATTTTCATTTTTGGGTGAAATATCCCTTTAAGTAGCTTTGCAAGTACATCCAACTTATTCTACTAACCCTAACCCTAACCCTAACTGTCTACTAATACTGTAATGAGAGTTAGTTGACATGTAGTTGTAAATTAACAAGAGTTAGCTGACATGCAGTTAGTAGAATGTCTAGACTATTAAAATAGTGTTACCAACGCTATACTCAGTGTATAGCGTCAATTACAGATAACGCAAGTTACATAATTAGATTACTTTTTAAGTAACTAGTAAAGTAACATATCACTGTTCAATTTACAAGTAAATTTCTGTGTTCACATAAGCAATGCAAATGATTTTTTTTTCTATTTATTCACTGGCATCTCTTCTGTCCCTGTTTTAAGAGAAATTAGGAGTGAGGTGCAGAGGCACTTCCTTCAGCCTGAGGCTTATTCATTTCACTTTTGGTGTGAAAGGGTCTTTACAGTTGCCAAAAATATAACCTTTGGGTTTTTTGTTATTAAAACTGTAATGCATTACTTTTAAAAGTAACTTTTCCCAGCACTGCCTATACTAAGGGTTTAGAATTTCATTATGACCAATGAAATCTACAGAATCTGCTGAGGGTTGGGTTTGTGCAGAACTGTTTTTTCTATGATCAGTAGTAATAGTGATGAATGCCTTAGAAAGCACCAATTTCACTTTGTAGAGTACAAAGGTCTCCAATAAAACAAATAGGGAATCATCAAATGCCCCTCATGGGGACGAACCCTTTGGAAACCGATATTACTTAGCATCAATTGCTCCCCAGTGTTGCTGCCGCACACAGTCTGCTGTCACTTCCTGTGAAATGCACAATGAATGATGGAAAACTGTCACTGACCTCCTCCTCGCTATCGACCTGTTTGCTAACTGATAAGGGCGATGAAGGCCTGACAGCCTGACTGATGTAAATCTGGATGGGAGGAGCACGGACCGCTAGGAAGTGAGTGAGTGTGTGCGTGTGTTTCTTAACAAAGGACACATATTCTCTGGGGAAATTCTGCTATGCACAGTCATATTCATTTGGGAAAACCAAACGGAAGTGAGGTAAACTCTTTATTCCATGACGCATCTCAGCGTAAGCCGCCTTCCTCCTCTGATAATGCGCCTAAATCTGCAGGATTCAAAGGGAAGTTCAAAGATGTCAATTCTAATTCCTCCAAAATCACAAGAGATGTCTGAGTTTGGAAGCTCGGCTGGTGGAGTACGTGACCAGACGTTGAGGGATGTAATTCAAGCTGGCAGAACGTGAAGCCAATAAGCCACGGCACATAAAACAGTCAATAATTATCGGGTGGGAGAGAAGCCTCGCTGCTGTATCCATCCGTCCTAGATCTGGATTTATAGCACATGTGCATGTAGACTCTGATGACATCACAACCCCACTATACACACACAAAAACAAGTGCTCTGGTAAGTACTCATCGAAATACTTTTGTATGATCAGACCATACACAGATTTGCCATATGTGCCTGCTGTAATAAAAGACTGGCTTAGTAGGACACCAGTGAATGCTGGGCATCAGATACCGGCCCACAGGGTGGCTTTCTAGTGTGTCCTCATCATATTTCACCCAAAAATGAAAATTCTCTCATTATTTACTCAGCTTCATGCTGGTAAAAAATCTGGTATCACTTTCTTCTATAGAACACAAAAAGAGATGGAAATAGGTTGAATGAAACCAAATGCCAAACAAAGGCCAAGCTCCAAAAATCACCATATGCACTCACAAATATAGTTAAATATAACACATGAGGATAAGTTGCGCCAGGTTGATGCCAAAGCCCACTGGTTCCAGGACTGTTTTTGTTTAACTAAAATTAAAATGATTAGAAATAGTTAATGTCGGTATATTGCGACACCCTAAATTAACATGATGACGTCATGTCGTTTTTGAAATATCACAATAATTGTCAGTACCAGTATACCACGACACCCCTAATTAACATGATAACGATACGTTTATTTAAAAAATAATCCTAAAATAATATTTTGTTACTGAATTTTCATTCTTCAAAATCATTTGTGTGTGTGTGTGAACTACGTTAACTAATTTAAGCAGTTTAATCAGTAAACCTAAGAAATGTTTAATCATATTCAATACATCGCTTTAAATTCATAAAGGATGTCAAACCACTAACCCAGTGCTCATTTCTATGAGCTCAAACCCCCTGTCATTTGTTTTCTGTATGGAATATATCATGAGAGCATGCAATTAAAGTAAATGACATACTATCACAAACCTATAGCATGCAGGCTTATTTTTAGAAATCTCCTGACTGAGTCATCATAAAATTGAAAGTACATTATGACTAAGATGGTGGGGGGGTCTGCTTCAAGACACATGGTGCAGCTCACATAGTGCCAAAAGGGGGGGGAGACATGAAGCACAAAAACACTCTAGGAAACAGTGAGACACAAACATACACTGACTCCCATCGAGTCGCACGAGTGAAACGCAACAGGACACATGCAAACCCATGCTGTGATACACGCCTACAGAGATCAGAGACGCAGGCCACCGGCAGCAAAGAGGAAGAGAGAGAGACAGAGAGAGATGCAATGTTGTAATTCCTCAATCAATGCCATGAGGCATGAGTGTGAGGTGTAACAGACGGCTTATTGACAGAGTGTCTCATAAAAGACTAAAGCCTGGAGCCTCACGACACCGCACACATATTAACACAGGGGCGTGACAGTGTCCCGCTTTCCTTCTACATCTTTCTGACATTTTTGGTAATTCATTTATTCCACAAGAACAGCAGACTGAAATTTCAACAGGAGTTTCTTTAATGTGCCGCCATGCATAAAAAACACAAACTAGAGTGCTGTTTTGCTGTCTACTGCCTACATAAGCAGCCTTTTCCTAAGGCATCCTGTCATTTACATTAGCTTTGTGATTGACTGGACTGAATATTCTACATAGACAACAACTCGACATGTGCGCCATGAGAAATAGTAATCCTCACGTGAAGCACATGAGAGAGACGATTCACAAAGATGATTCCTGTCTTTAATGGAAAAAGGACGGTCTGTTTACTCGATGGCCATCTTGATGACAGCTCTGAAATGCTATTTTCTGTGCATATGAGTACAGCTTCTAAAAACTGTTTTCCAGTCCTGCTAATACTCATGCTTGCTAGAGTAAACAAACAGCCAGAGCCAGATTTCAAAGGGTGAACTATCCCTTTAAATTGCAATTTAAAGGGATAGTTCACCCTTTGAAATCTGGCTTCACTTAAACATGAAAATTACCCCATGATTTACTCACCCTCGAGCCATCCTAGGTGTATATGACTTTTTTCTTTCAGATGAATATAATCTGTGTTATATTAAAAAATGTCTTGGCTTTTCCAAGCTTTATAATGGCAGTGAATGGGTGTTGAGATTTTGAAGTCCAATAAAGTGCATCCATCCATCATAAAAAGGCTCCGGGAGGTTAATAAAGGCCTTCTGAAGCCTGCATGTGTGTAAGAAAAATATACATATTTAAAACTTTATAAATCGATATAAAGATATCGAGCTTTCGCTAACTGTTGGATGATGTTGGATGTAGTTGAACGCGATGATGAATGCGGAAGCACAGTGGAGAGAGCAAAACAAAACACTGATCACTAATAAGAAGTACAAAAGGAGGATTTGTAAAGAAAAATGTTGAAGATTTCCATATAGGCCAAGAGGAGACTGGTTTTCCTTTGTTGTAATGCTGGAAGTGCTGGAACGCCACTCTCTTGTGAATGCTAGGACTGCCCTCGACTAGAGATTTTTCTGGTCGACTAGTAATCGTTCATTTTAAGCATTAGTCAACTAATTACACGTTCATTAGTCGAAATTTGCCACAGCACAGCAGCAGAAGCAATGTCAGGGATAAACAGTAAGGAGGCTGCATTAACTTAGTAATAATTTATTGATAAACTAGTGCTTTATTTGTTTTCAACTAGATGGAGTCAGCAACACTGACTCGCCATCTCTGCAGTAGTGGATGCGCCTGTATGCATGTTTCATACGGATTACATAATCTGGGAATTTGTTTTCCATTTGAATTGGTATATTTGAAAGTAGATTTTGTTCTCTCTCTCTCTCTCTCTCTCTCTCACTCTCTCTCTCTCTCTCTCTCTCTCTATACACACTGCCCTCCAAACGTTTGGAAACACCCCTGGCAAAGTGTGGTTTTGGACGATATCAGTATAAATCCTTATAATTTTTTGGTGCAAATACATTAAAGTAAGTTGACATTATCATTGAAGACCAGCAATAATAATTTTCATTTTGATTACATAATGACGGCAATATATACAAATCAAAGCATGCCCCTTTGCCAGCTGTGATGCCGTGTTACTGGTTTAAACTTGGCCCAGGTTTTTAAAAGATTTTTGGGTCAGCACACCATAATAGCTTCAACAACTGATTGCCAATTAAGTTTAGAATACAATGGATTTAGGCCCAGATTATGCAGAGCTGTAATAGCTGCTAATGGTGGATATTTTGATGAATCTAAAATCTAAAAAGTTTTTTCTATGTATAAACTTTTTATGTAATAAAATATGTTTTCGTAGTTTGTGTTGTCCCTTATCAGTGCAAAATTATCACTAATTAAAAAGGATTAATGCCAATATTGTCCAAAACCCCACTTTTCTAGGGCATTTTCAAACTTTTGGAGGGCAGTGTATATGTATTTTTTTTCCCAAGTAGCCTATACATGGAGTTTCGGTTATTTTGGACATGCTCAAGTACACAGAGACCGAGGTGGCAGAAAGCGCATCCTATTAAGTTTCATTATTTTACAAAAGCACAATGTTTTGTTGTTATTGTGAGTGCACACAAATAAATAGAGTCTTTACAGATTCAAAAGATGTATTGATTTTATCTGTATGACCAAAAATGACGGAGTATTTTAAGAGCATGTGACTGCACCAGCGCCTGTCATGCATTTAATTGTTAACATTGTGACTTCGCCATATCCTGTGTTTTTTTTTCTGCAATTAAGTGACTTATAAAATTTTGGTTGACCAAGCCTCTTCTCGTCGACTAATGGTTAGTCGACTATTAGGGGCAGCCCTAGTAAATGCACATACAACATTTAGCAGAAGCTAGAAATTACGGTTAAAAAAGTTAATAAAGTTTAAAATATGGATATTTTTCTTACACAAACGCATCGATTCACTTCACAAGGCCTTTATTAACCCACTGAGCCGTGTGGAGCACTTTTTATGATGGATGGGTGCACTTTATTGGACTTCAAAATCTCAACACCCATTCACTGCCATTACAAAGTTTGGAAGAGCCAGGACATTTTTAATATAACTCAGATTGTATTCATCTGAAAGAATAAAGTCATATACCTATAGGATGGCTTTAGGGTGAGTAAATCATGGGGTAACTTTCATTTTTGGGTGAGCTGTCCCTTTAATGATGGGACTTCCAATCCCACTGTTGACATATGTGACCCTGGATCACAAAACCAGTCGTAAGTAGCATGTGTATATTTGTAGCAATAGCCAACAATACTGTCACACCCCTGTGGACTGTTTGTGTTGGTTTCTCCCTTCTGTGCCCATATATGGTTTTCCTGTTTCTGTCCTCCTAAGTCCTTATGAGTTAATCACCCACACCTGTCCTTGTATCATTAGCATTCCTTTATTAGTTAGTCTCAGTTCAGTGTTCATTGTCCGATCATAAGGTTATGTTGGTGTGTGTTTCCCTGCCCTTCCTGTCTGAATTTACCTATTGTGGATATTATTAAAGACTTGTTGTTATATTTCATATATATCAAAACAAAAATTTTGATTAGTAATATGCATTCCAAGAACTTCATGTGGACAACATTAAAGGTGATTTTCTTAATAGTTTGATTTTTTTTTTTTTTTTTTTTTGCACCTTCAAATTCCAGATTTTCAAATAGTTGTATCTTGGCCAAATATTGTCCAATCCTAACAAACCATAATTCAAAACACTGACCCTTAAGACTGGTTTTGTGGTCCAGGATCACACATTAAGCATTATGATGTCTCCAATTCATTTTTCTGTGATTGGTCTACGTCCCTCTTTGTACAGTGTCTCTTTTCTAAAAGAGTTTGATGTTAGCATGTTACAAAGCTAATGACCCAATGCAGTACTAAGCATAAACATGGACAACACATAAATATAAATAGTCTATTTTAAATTAAAAATACAAGTACAGTACATGAGTCAACATCTCTCTCTACTTGTCCACCATCTTGTCTGATTTATTTTTTTCATTGAGATAATCACAATGGGAGTAACATCCATGAATGACACATGTAATGTTGCCTTAAAAAGGCAAAAATGAAGTGCCTTACAATTCTTTGCGTCAGAAGAGCCTTAAAATACCGTCAAGGTTGGCAGTCAAGTATTCAAGCTGTAGTAGAATGGATGTGATGAACAGATGGTTATTCTGGTTATTCTTCATTTAGTCTCATCCTCAGACGGCACGCCCACAGTCCGTTCAATGACTGTCTGATGCACACTGCACAAAAAAACTGGCAAATGCTGGTTCAATCTGATTAGACGGTATCTACGCCATTTCCGGGAGTAAGCGCACACAATTTTTTGAATACAGAGATGTGTTGAAGGCACTTCCAAGCATTTAAGGAAAACAATAATTCATCAATTTGCCTGGTTAGAGGTTTCAGATCTTTACAAAAATATCCAGAGTAGTCAATAATGTAGTTATCCACAGAATAGCACTGCATGTAACAACTCGTTCTCTTGGTTATGTTCACAAAGTCCATCTGTCATTCTGTCAGGCGGTCTCTTTCTGTCTAAGTGGGCGGTTCTTGGCCAAAAAAACCTGCAAACTGGACAAGACTTGACCATAATTTGAAAGTCTATGCAAGAAACTATGCTTCATTAAGAGGATGCAGTGAATGGCTTAAATTTCCGTTTGTATGGCTTCAGAAGACTAGGACTATAGCACACAAGTCATAAAGGCCACTTTTATGTTACATTTATAGTGCTTTAGAGCTCCATTCATTGTGACTGCAAGCAAAAGAGCGACGGGTCACGGGGGAATTAAGAATGTGAAACTGAGAAAACACTGCGCCCACTGATAATATTGTTTATATGCATGCGCTGCATTGTCTTGCCACCCGAATTACTAAAGGAATTATGCAAATGCAACAAACACACCCACAAAATTACAACTGATCGCCATTTGCACTGGACAGTTGTGCTCTGTGCATGGAAATGCACCAAGATGACGGCTAAATGATAAAGTCTTTCACTCCAAGTTTTACAGGACGTTTAAAAGACTTTGAAAAAACCTTTGTCTGACTACAATTACTGCCTCCATGATTACTAGAAAATCTACGCAAACATCCCTTCCAAAAACCCCCATTTATAGGAAAATAGTGCTGATGTTTGTGAATCAGGCACATTCTATAATGAGCCTCATTTGCATCGAAAGGAAGGTTGTTTGCCAAGGAAAGAATGACAATGACTTCATTTAAATGTGCAGGCTGCTATACCAGTGCATACCTGGTTAAGTTGAACTGAGGTCAGTGCATGTATGAATAATATGCTTTTTTGAGTGATATTTCTTTGTACAAACACATAAAAGAGGGTTTGTTTCACTCTCCAAACACACAATGCCCCACATTTCATGTTATAAATAATAATAAATGCATGAAGGTTTTCTGGAGTTCATGTGTCATAAGTACAACGCAAACGAGTTTGATAAGAAAACGTAACTATTTTACGAGTTGGTGATTTTTTCTGTATTGATTTGTATGAAAACCAAGCATAATGGTCCACACCTAAACATAACCATCAGCGGGTGAATAAGATTGTACCAATTCATACGGAATCTGCCAAAACATGAATTGCCACGAGACTTGACAAACAAGCAGTTTTCAACTCCGGCTGCCTTTAACCAGCACATACACCCTGAACCACTGAAAATTTCAGGTATCACTTTGGTCACAGAATATGACTGTCAATCCATTTCACAGCTGGTATGACAACCTCCAAGTCCGTCAAACATTGTGCTTGGATTGTGTGTCATCACCCGCGGCTCTGCATATCCTTCTGAAGGACGTTAACGGTAGGAAAGTGCGGCTGAAGTTTACTTTTTAACAAGATAGTGAGCATTTCAACCTGACCTTTACAGTTTGAGCGGCACATTTTGCCTCGGATTGTTTTATGATTCTGCCACAATGATGCATGCTTTGCAAAGAGGGTAGGATGAGGGAGTTAAAAACGATATTGGACTTGACAGCTAACCCATAGCTCGACTGAATCTCTATTGCTTATTTCACATGCGAAGGAGGTCTTTCTTAAAGGCACTGCAACAAAAAAATAGCCTGTTTAATTCAAAGGTGACAAATTCTGATCCTGGAGGGCCATTATACCGCAGTGTTTAGATTCAGCTTCAGTCCTACTTAAACACACCTGAACCAGCTAATCAAAGGCTGTGTATGAAATCGCATATCTCAATTCAGAGACCGCAACCTTTAAAGAAGTAGTTCACTCAAAAATTAAAATTCTGTTATTAATTAGTCACCCTCATGTCGTTCCAAAACTGTAAGATCTTCAGAACACAAATTAAGATATTTTTGATTAAATCGGAGAGCTTTTTGACCCTACATAGACAGCAACGCAACTACCACATTCAAGGCCCAGAAAGGTAGTAAAGACATTGTTAAAATAGTCCAAAATTGTAATTTTACAAATCTACAAGAATACTTTTTGTGCACAAAGAAAACAAAAATAACAACTTTATTCATGGAATAAAGTATGGAATAAATTGTTGAATAAAATTGCTAGCTTTGTTTTTCTTGTGCACAAAAAGTATTCTTGTAGCTTCATAAAAGTACGGTTGAACCTTGAACGTAGTAGTTGCATTGGTCTATGCAGAGTCAGAAAGCTGTCGGATTTCATCAAAAACATTTTCATTTTTGTTCTGAAGATGAATGAAGGTCTTACAGGTTTGGAACGACAAGAGGGTGAGAAATTAATGACAGAATTTAAATTTTTGGTTGAATTATCCCTTTGAAGGCTGCATTGGAAGACTTAATTCACCACAACAAAGGCTGTCCCAAATCGAAGGCCCCTTCAGATGTCTTGAAATACATTGTTTGTTTCCCAATTAAGAATACAACGAATGGATTCTTCGCAGCCCAGACTAACCAAAAATTTACTGCGTACCTGTGACAACAGGTTTATCCTTTTGAATGCTTTTAAATGCCTTTTTACATTACTTTTGTAAATGTAAGTATCGGGTTTCAACTTACGCACATATCTAAATTTGTTCGACCTTCAAGGTCTGACCTATGACGTCAACGTCCTTCAAAGGATGCAGCCCCCGAATTGGGATACAGTTTCTAAATAGATACTTCTTTTGAATAGGTAATTACTTCACAACCATTAAAAAAGTACTGTACGTTCTATATAGTATGAATGTGCGTAGCATGAATGTTATCCGCATATCAACATTCCAACCTGATCTCGTGACGGAAATGTACCTGTGGTAACTTTCCAAGATCTTAAGATGTGAAATACATACCGCCATGTACATTTCGTGACACATTTGATGTGAAATGTCCACTGAGTGGCAATAAATGTGTATTCGTTTTTTTCCCAAGGACAGATGAATGTACATATGGTACGTATATATATCGACCGTACATATCGTTTTATGTGACTTTGGTTTTGTATGTGACACCTCAGTGCTGACTTGAAATATCCGTTGAGTGGCGATATAACTATAATGCTCCGTGACGTTTTAAAATAACGTACCATCTGCACTACACCTAAACCTACCCAATAGTATGAACAGAAGTGAATGTGACGTAAAAACGCAATCGCAAGCATGCTGTTTCAGCTTGTTTTTCGATCTCTCATCTTTCAGCTCTGTCATCATGATTCATGTGTTTCACAGGATTTGTACCCAAGGATTCCACATCCTACACTGAAAAAAAAAGACAGTGAATTTAATGGTGAGAAACTGTAAAAAACTGTTAAATGTTTAACGGTAAAATACCGTATACACATAAAATTTACAGTTAATAACCGTAACCGACATTCTAAGAATTCCCTGTGTTACATTATTTTAAATTTGATTTTTTTTTTTTGTTTAAATAACTCTTTCTTCTTAGTTTTTTCTTAGCAGTTTTGTACATTAGGGTTGTATGTTACATCTAATGTTGTTAAATTAATGTTTATTGCATTATTTCAGTTTTATGTGTGTTACCATGATGGTGTTTAGTGTTTGTGTGAATGACACTGTGCACCTTCTATATATGTTAATATTTAAAAGCTGTTTGTGATGAGCTTTGGTTCATCATGTGACTTTCTCATCACCATCTGGTTTTGGTGCTTATCAGTGTATTACAAAGGTACAAAACAGATTTCAGTACTTCGATAGGTTGGTACATTAACATTGTATCACTTAATGAAATTACAGTATTTACCATTAAATTTAAGTGAAAACTGTAAAACGCAAAATGCTGCTACCTGATTTTTTACGGTAAAATTCTGGCAACCACAGCTGCCAGTTTTTTACCGTAAATTTTATGGAATTTATTTTACAGTGTAAGTCCAATTCAATGCCGGCTGAGCTATGGAGCAAGCTTGTTATGTCCGGAAAGCAAAACATATGGAGCTGTAATCATAACTGTGTACGAATACAACTACAAGTACTCGCTGTTTCACCACTTCTAGTATGTATTTTGTGTCACAGGTAAAAGTTCCCACAGGTACAATTTCATCTTGAGATCAGGTAGCAACATTCGCAATGTTGTCATTACAGTGTGATCTAAAGTGTCAGTTGTGTTGCTTTACTGCCATTCACAAATCCTCTCCCGTGGTCTCTTGAGATAGTAAAGCATCCACTGGATGCTCAGAATCTCACTAAAAATGGCAGGTCATCCGTGGACTTTTTGCCTACTGTTTTAAAAACACTCTGAATTCTGCCTCTTTTCACACAGTTTTTTGCCGACTACATATCGATTTCAGATCTAGCCTACACTGTTAACAATAAAGGTTTGTTGTTGTCATTGATGGTTCCATGAAGAACCTTTAACATCCATGGAATCTTTCCATTCCACAAAAGGTTTTATATGGTAGAAAAAAGTTTCTTTAGAACATTACAAATGTTCTTCAGACTTAGAAAAAAATGGTTCTTTTAGGAACTGTTTACTAAAAGATTCTTAGGGGATCCATAAATGGTTCTTTAATGGCATCACTGCCACTTTTGGAACCATTATTTTTAAGAATGTAGGTCATCAGTATTACTAGAAACTTCCACTCAGGTGTGTTGAGGCAAGCTGGAGCTTAACTCTGCAGAAACACGGTCCTTGATGAGCATGACTGGACGCCCTTGGTTTGATTCAAAAAGTTGATGGAAAAACAAAAGTATCACATTAACACTGACAATAAGGGCTCCTGGGTCTCCTTGATTTGTCTTTGAGAGTTTTAAGTTATATGGTGTTGACACAGATTCTGGTTGTGCATGAAGAGCCTCATTCCTGACCCTTCTCTTCACTCCTCCAGTCCTTCATCTAGCCAAGTGAGTCCGAATGAAAGCAACAGTCCTCTTCACTTCTCTCTCCAGCAGGTGGCAAGTCCTTCATGGAGGCCTTTTGAAGCAACTCCACAATCCGCCGGAGCCCCTGCTGCCTGAGTTAAGAGTCCTGAGGCCAGATGTGAGGAAGACTTCATCTCCTCCTCCACTGGGCTTTAAAAGGCCACCTGGAATGTATTGTACCTCAACTCCATCCCGTGAGGGCCAGAAAGTCTATGGGCAGGCAGTGCCGTATTCATATCGCTGCAACGGAAAGCGGGCTGATGCACACAAAGGCATGAATGCGGCAGCTCCAGTCGGCTTTAAACACCACGGCTATGCCATCAGGGCTATTGTGAGTGATTGAAATGACGAACGGGAGCCACTCAAATGCGTGGAGAGAACGGCGGCATGCGGAGACTTTGTGGTGACCGACGCACACATTTATGTGTACACACAAACATGAGCCAACAAACAAAACCTGCGATAAGGGGAAAAGTACACACTTAAAGCAAACAGCAAACAGGGTCTAATGCATTCTGGGTCAAATTAGGCCTCCAGCCAATCATAATAAGAATTTGGAGAGTGTCTTAAACAAACTCCCTTCAGCCGTTTAAAGCAAAACCCAGGCAGCAGTTTGACAGAAGCATGTTTGGGCTTTTTTTTTTCGGGAAACATAATCAGTGTTGGGCATGTTACTTTAAAAAAGTATAGTTAGTAAATTATAGTTACTAGTTACTTCTCACGAAAAGTAACTGAGTTAGTAATGTTACATAATTATAAAAGTTACTAATTACCAGGAAAAGTAACTATTGTGTTTTTTTTTAAAGTTCAAATATATGTCAAATAACTTGGATGAGTGAAATGGACAAAAAAAGAATAAACATTGTACACTTATCTACACTACTTTAATGTTGCTGTGGGACAATGTGAACGACACCTATCAAATTCAATAAATAATTGTAAGTATTATGAACCCTCTACAGACACATTGGCAATAGAATTGCCATTGGCTAGTAAATATTTTTTCCTATATTATTTTTTACTATATAATATATATATATATATATATATATAAACAGGGTTTAAATTGGCCGGGGCCGAAGACTGCAGGGCTTGACATTTCATTAACGCTACACAGGTAACCAAATTAAATCATCAATAACCAAAAGTAACAAGGCAATCACCAAAACGCAAGTATTATTCTGATTTTTTTTTTTTTTTTTTACATTTAGAGCAGTGGTGTACACTGTAAAAAAACACACACACACACACACACACACACAATTTGTTGAGTCAACATGTCAACTCATTTGTTACCCTGCAGACGTAAAATTTTCAGTCAGCTCAAATAAGTTGTCAACTTGAAATGTTAAGTTTTACTAAGTGAAAACTTAGATATTTGAGTTGACTAAACAAACAATTTGGTTGGGCTTGTTACCCAGCTGCCTTAAAATTTTAAGTTGAATGAACTCAAATATCTAAGTTGTCACTTAGTACAACTGAATATTTCAAGTTGACTAAACTTTCAAGTTTACTTAAAACTTAAAATTTTAAGGCAGCCGGGTAACAAATTATTTTAAGTTGAATCAACAAATTGTTTTTTACAGTGTAGTGCATGCGTATAAGACATATACCCAAGTCGCCTTTGCCTAAACCCCCTTCTAAATCCCATCTGATTTGTGCATCATTCAATAGTTTCCTGCATTAGCCAAAATCACGACATTCCACCACATGAATAGCTAATTCAATCGCATGTGAATAAATGCAAATATTCCCCCTAAGAACACCCAGTGAGGACACAGTGATGCCGTCTTCCTTTGAAATATGCTTGATTGCGCCCGCTCCGTCCCCCCACCCCAAATGCTGCCTGTTCATAATGCACGAACATGTCAGGGGAGGCGCGCAGACTGGTAAATTAATAATTAATTATTGATTACCAGTTTGAATCAGTACATTATAATGAAAACAATGCCTTAAAATGGTATCTTTAAACCAGTTAAGCCCGTAAACTTTTCAGTCCAAGAATTCAGTAAACGAATGCATTTAAATAGTAAGTTCAAAACAGCTCTACAGAGAAAACCCAACCGATTTTATCAGAGATTGCGGAGAATCACGTCCAGATGTAAGTAAGTTATTCTTTTCAGCTTGTATTTGGGGCGTATACCCACTTCTCCAGGCACCATTACACCACTGATTTAGAGTACACTGTCAGAAAAAAGGTACAGTTCTGTCGCTGGGGCGGTACCCTAAGGTACAAAGTGAAAAGGTACAAATATGTATTTTTAAAGTATTAATATGTACCTTTAAGGTACCAATATATACTTTTAAGGTACTAATATGTACTGTTTAGGGGTAGGTAATGTACAAAGATGTACCTTTTCACTTTTGTTCCTTAGGGTACCACCCCAGCGACAGAACTGTACCTTTTTTTGTGAGAGTGTAAGTGGCGAATAGTGGATATAGCTACTGTATATAATGCATGCACTGACGGTATAAGGTTGCGCTGCTGAGGCGACCCTCATGCAGCCTCTCCAAGAGAAATCAAAATGCGCAACACAAAGAAACTCAGCATGGTAAGGTAAAAATTCAGAAAATGCAATTATATTTAATTTACAGTTAGTTAAGCAACATCACACATTTTCACCATCACGACTCTTCAAAAGTTCAAGTTCAATAATATTAGGTCACTTGCATTTTAGGTGCAAAACCACAGCGCATCTCGATTCATTGCTGAATAAATCATTGTTTTGAACAAATCGGTTGAGTCAAAGTTTCATTATCCCACGTGCAAACATCTGATGAATCAGTCGTTTGAACGAATCGTTGAACCACTCACTCATTATCAGACACTTGCCATCACCTTATGCCGTTTTAATTTTGTTTAAAAGTATCATTTCGCCCCATACTTTCTTGTATATATTTAAAAAAAACATACTTCCAACAATCTCATAATATTATTTAATTCATTTGTATGTTTTCAGTGTAAATTATTTTATTTGCTAACATAGATAACAATATTCATATTACTAGATATTATAGATCAAATGCCCTCTATAAAGGTAAAAAAAAAAAATCCCAATTTAACCCCTGTATATATATACAGTCATGTGAAAAATTTAGGACACCCTATTGAATTTCATGGTTTTCTGTATCAGGACATAATAAAAAATGATATGGTCCTTGGCAGGTCTTAAAATTTGAAAAAATAAATCCTCAGATAAACATCATCACATGACATATCACACAGTGCCATTATTTATATAAGAAAAATACAGCCAAGAGGGAAAGGCCATGTGTGACAAAGTTAGCACACCCTATGAGTCAATTGCCTGTATATTCACTTTTAGCAGCAATAACTTGAAGCATCCATTTTCTGTGACTTTATCAGTCTCTCACATCATTCTGGAGGAATTTGGACCACTCTTCTTTTCAACGGTGCTCCAGTTTATTGAGGTTTGTGGGCATTTGCTTATGCACAGCTCTCACCACAGCATTTGAGTCAGGATGAGCTCTGGACTTGGACTGGGCTATTGCAACACCTTGATTCTTTTCTTTCCAGCCATTCTGTTGTAGATTTCCTGGTGTGTTGGGATCACTGTCCTTTTGCATGACCCAATTTTGCTCCAACTTTAGATGTCGGATAGATGCCCTCGCATTTGACTCTAGAATATTTTGATATACAGAGGAGTTCATGGCCAACTCAATGACTGTGAGGTGCCCAGGTCCTGCGGCTACAAAACAAGCCCAAAATTATCAGCCCTCCTCCAGCATGCTTGTCTTTTGGTATGAGGTGTTTGCCAAACATCTCCACTTCTGTCTCATCTGTTTAAAGGACATTATTCTAGAAGACCAGAAGGGTTTTGTTCAGATGCAACTTTGCAGACCTAAACTGTGCTGCAATGTTTTTTTGTAGTTCTTGGGTTGTCTGCCATTTCTCTGAGCTTTACACAGTCTGATCTTGGAGTGAATTTTCTGGGACGTCCACTCCTGGAAGGAGAGGTGTCTGTTT
>JAHKKF010511574.1:0-11927 GCA_019740295.1 Labeo calbasu
CTTTGACAGTAGGAGGTATATAAAAGACTGTCTTTAACTGTCTTTATGTTTAAAATCATAAAGGAATTATGGTTAGGGCACCAAAATGGCTAGCAGCACTGCACATATATAATCCGTGATAAGATCTCGTGAATAAATGTTGATTAAACAGCTTCTCTGCTGCAGCTCGACTGGCAGAAAGAATCGTGCAGTTGCACGAAAGATGCATCCAATTGAAATGCATTAGTTTAAAAAACGTGCTGGACTTACGAAAATAACGAAATAAACGTGTCCCTGCCACGAATAAATAGATTAAATTACGTGACTAAATCACGAACTGCCGTGAGACAGGGTTGAGTTATTCGGCCGTTTGCCTTAATTATCTGTTGAAATAATTTGAAATATGTCTTTAAATGTAGTTTTGTAAACGTTTAACGTAACAAGTGACTGAACAGTTGGAGTGAGAGGAGATGTTTCAGTGTCGGAGTTATACGGGAGTTTGCCATGTGGTAATTGCTTTATTTTTCTTTAAATTTTAAGGTGTTTCAGCACTGAGCTCATTTATGACTCAGCCCCGTCTCCGTTATGAATCTTCTCCGTCAGAAGCCAATGGCACAGAAAAAGGTAAGAAATACATTCACAATGAGCGGATTACATTAGTGGTGGAATGCTTTAATATCAAAAAAAAAAAAAAAAAAGATGCCATTATGAATAAAATGTTACATGTTTGTTTTATTAGCTGTTCTGCATAATTTAGCCTTGAATTGCATACCTTAAATACCGTTTTTCGTTATGCATCTTCTCAATGATTTAAAGTTACTGCTTGTATACAACGTAATAGAATAGGGTAATAAAAAAAGAAATAAATCACTCTAAATCAGCACTTTCAATGAAATGAATTGAAATGAAAGTAAAATCTTTGTTGACAAACTGTTTTTACTTCAGAGGATCTGGATGATGAAGATGCCTTGGAAGTCCACAAAGACCCAGTCACTTCCCATCAACAATCCCACACCTCAGAAATGAAAATTCTTGTCATTTACTTGTTTGTGACTCCGAACCCGTAAGACTTTTATTAATCTTTGAAACACAACTGAACATATTTTAAATGAAATCTGAGAGATTCCTTTCCCTCCTTTGACAGTCCATGCAACCACCACTTTCATGCTTTAAAAAGTTCATAATTGAGCGGTTTTAAATTCTAATTTTCCATGATTGCCATGATTTTCCATGATTGCTTCATATGATGAATAGTTTGAATTTAGCATTTTATTTACATATAAATGTTGATCAGTAAACATAAACAGAAGTTCTTGCTTGACACATAAGAACAAACCTCATTGGTTCTTGCAGAAGCTTAAACATGCTGCATAACACAAGAATGAACCTCACTGGTTCTCACACATCGAGCAGGAATGCTTGAGCTTCCGCTTACCATTACTGATCTTCTCTGACGATTGTGTATATGTGAATTGCAAGCTAAAGTGGTCATATAAAGTGGTCAAGTCTCTTCAGAAAATTTTGACTAATTTGCTCAATTCTTATAGATTAGATTCACGATCTCTTTATGAACTTTTTGACGTGTCAAAGTGGTCCTTGCATAAACTGGATTTCATTAAAAATATCTTCATCTATTTTTTGAAGATAGAAAAGTCTTACCGGTTTGGAACAACATGAGGGTGAATAAATGATGAAAGATTTTCCTTTTCTTTGAGGGAAACTAACCCAAGTGAAGTGAACTGCAGAACATACATTTTAAGTTTCAAAGTTTACTCTGTAAAACGCTAGTGAATGCTACTCATTTTTATTTGCTAATATAATCTTTTAAATTGAACTTGATATTTTATCAAAACACTACACTGTTTTAAATTGTTCAAGTATTATTCTGAGGGAGTCCATCATATAAACTAGGTGTATTCTATTGTTTTTTTTTTTGTTTGTTTGTTTTTTTTTTTCCCCATGAAGCCTGTAAACCGCTTTATGCAAAGGTGAATGCTGTAACATTGCAAACTAAATAAATGGTTTGTTTTGAGACAGTTGTTTACTGTTTCATTACACTGTTGTAGGAAAATTTAGGAATATTTAAATACAGATTGAATACATCTTCAAAATACAAAAATATGGGTTATTTTACGTGTCATTTGTGAGCTAAATCTGCTGTAAAGGGTGATCTATTTAAGCCCACTGAAATGCTTGAATGCAGACACATCAACATAAGTGGCTCTATGTTTTACTATAGGTCAAAAAACGAAACATTAAAATAACACAGATTAAATTAATAAAACTCATGCACGTTCATATTCCCCGCTGCTGTAACATTAGCAGTTTTATTAAGATGCTACGCATTTAGCCCTATGTGACATCAGTTTTAATTTTGTTTATCAACAGTATCAAATCTTTTATTGCTTGGATCAACTAGAGTAGACAGATATGAATGTTTATTCATAACCATACTGAAAATAAGTAAATCTGGTTAGCTGATGCTAACTGTCTAGCTAACAAGCTTGATGATGCTAAGTTGAGGTTATTTTTAGATAAAAGTCGAAATATTTTTATTCAACCATCTAGATAGATTACATCTGAGGAAAAAAAAAAAGGATGTGATGTTCAAAACAGGGTAACTACAGTAATTATCAAACTGCAAAAGCAGGCAGACAGGTAGTATACCAACGTGATCTCATGATAATTCGTATGTATTTTACGTAAAATGTGGTTCCACAAAACGTACATTTACTTACGTTTTTACAGGCGGTAAAGCGTACAGACGTATTTTCAGCATCTAAACGTACAAATACTTACGTATTTTTAGCATTTAAACGTACAAAACTGACGTATTGAGGACACCTAAAACGAATCCATATGAATATTGAAATCGCTGCATTAATTTCAGTATTATTATTGTTTTGGTTGTCATACCAATGGCCTTATGTTTTGAGTCGCACTTTTAAATAGTTTAATAGTTTATTTAATATGAAATTATAACATTTCATTCTGTTCTGTGTGATTTCTGCTGCCAGTTCGTTTCCAATGATAGGTATACATAAACAAGACTACACTTTAAACCCTTAAAATAAATAACATTTCTGCAATCGTTTAACCATCCATGTAATATTTACTTAGTTTGCTGTGGTGGAACACAAAAGACGTTTTTTTTTCCGACGTGCTGCGACTAAAAATAAAACCATAAAATACTCCGAACACGCATCATAATTACAAAATGAAACAATTTTATTTGTGCGCTATAATCCAGATCTTCAGAATCCATACGATTGCGAAGAACAGACCCAAAATCAAAACTTTATCCGGCAATCTTTATCTCCATCCAAACAGTGAGTCCAGTAGCAACAGCAAATACCCCGCGCTGAAGTGCATTTTAGAAATTCAAATAGTGCCGCATCAAGAAACGACAGGTTTTACGGCAGGAAAATCGAACGCTCATTGGCTCTCGTCTGCATTCGTCACAGATTACGACATGCCGTGTTTCTGGTGGGAAGTGTTTGAAAGATGCGCGGGCGCCTTCTTCACGGAGTGGATCAGGATAATATTTTGGATAATTTCACCGATTAACTATTTAAATTTTGCTCTGCACCTTAACAAACCTACAGTATTCCGCCAGAGAGGACTGCGGCTGCAACGCATCGTCATTTGGATTACTTTTGGTACTGCTGTACGTTTTTGCGATAAATAAATGAATGTGATTACACTTTTCTGTCTGCCATGTTTTGTACAGAGAGTTATGATTAACATTAGGTTTAGAGATAGGAATGGGATTAGTGACTGAAAATATTTTAATGCTGTTTTGTTACTAAAATGGTCATTTCCCTGCATATTTTGGTGAGTTACGTTTTATATATTTTTATATTCGCTGTAAAATGGGTAGGTTTAGGTTTGGGGGTAAGTTAAGGGGGCTAAAAATCCAAATCGCTTATTAATAAAATGATAAAAATGCATATTTGCTAGAAAACTGGTAGGTTTAGGTTTGGGGGTAGGTTAAGAGGGCTAAAAATCTAAACCGCTTAATAAAATGACAAAAAGGCATTGATATGAATGAAATAAAAGATACGCAAATATTTTACGTTTTTTAACTAAAATTACGTAGCTATTTGTATGTTTTAAATGTTGAAATACGTCTAAATTGTACGTTTTAGCATCAATAAAAACGTACAAAAATGTACGTTTTGTGCCTCCAAACGTTACGTATAAATACTTATGTATAAACAATGAGGCTGAGTATACACAACTAATAGTAACTGAGAATGGATCAAGACTATGGGAGAACTGAGGTTTTAAGTAGTGGAGCAAACAAAGGAACTGATGAGTTAATCATAAACAGGTGAACAAGATGAACAAATCAGGAAACTAGGTCATAGGGGAAACAAACAACTGAAAACACAATGAAAACTAGGACAAAAACTACACAATCACTACTTTTTTACTCAAGTACATAAAAAATCAAGTACTTTTGTATTTTCACTTGAGTAAAATTGAAAAAGGAGTACTTTGATTTTTACTGGAGTAATATTTTATTATAGGTATCTGTTCTTTTGATCAAGTATTTGATTTGTGTACTTCGGCCAGCACTGGTGTGCACAAAAAACTGCCTGCCAATATGATAGTGTGAATTTGTGCATAGGCATAAAAGTTAACGATGTGATTCATCAATTAAAAAATTGTGCATTGGATACAAGCTGGCATTTGTATCGTGATGCATCGTTTCTAACATATTTGCTTTGGTAAAAAACTATTTATGTATAATTATTAGTAGATGCTCTTTACTTTTATAATTTAGAAAGTGACCAATAATTTGTGACCAGTATTTTATATGTTTGTTGATTTCTCCTTTCTAAACTCTAAAATCATCACTACCGCTATGTGAATATGACGTATCACGACACTACGGAGACTGAGGCATAGAATGTATATTAACATGGCAGACGTAGAGCTGTATCTTCCACCAAATAATTATAATGAACCGAAGAAAAAATAGCGAATTGTCTGTACTAGGGATGTGGCTGAATAGTGAATCTGTATTCATCAGGTCCTTTGTTTTTCCATCAAATGTATTCTAACAAGTTGGTTGAATAAAAATATTTGGACTTCATATTTATAAATGTCCTCAAGGCATCAGGTAGCTAGTTAGCTAGCCAGTTAGCATCAGCTAACAATATTTTTTAAATAAGCTGTTATAATTGTATGAATCATAATTATTGTTTATATTCTTACTTATTGTATATATTTTACCCTACCTGAAGGGCAATAATCTAATAACATGAAAACTCTGGACATTTTTTATACTCAATTTATAATTAATGTCATTGTCACTAAAACTATGATAACTATTCTGGGCACAATTAACTTTTGTTTCACAAAACAAAATTACACAGTCCTAAATGGAAGCATTTTCCCCCACTCTACCCTACGTGTGATGGCGAATATCGAAAGTGAAAGTAAAAAGCGAGTACACATTGAAAAGCGATTACAATGCCTCACATATTAATAGCAGCTCCCTGATGCCTGCAATTTATATAACAGTATAATTCCAATAATATAATTGCGAGAGAAACCATTAAAATATATTTTTCCCTCCCACCTCATATTTATTCACTTTAGGGGTTCCGTAGTAGACGTCATTTCTGTTCCGAATACAGTATTCGGATTTGGGCACATCCCTAGTCTCTACCATACTGAATTGCATAGCATCATGTTTTTTTTTCCATTGCATTGTATTGCATTTAAGCACATCGAAATTGGACCGTACTGCATCGCAATAGGGTGCAGTATCGGTAGGTGCTTCGGTAGGTGCTTCATATGTATCTTTAATGTATCGTATTGTTGGCTATGCATCAAGATGTGTATCACATCGGCCTCAGTTATGGAGATCCCCATCCCTACTTGACACACAATTAACTTTTGGGCAAGTATGAATGCTCACAAAACACTGGCCATACAATAGTCGCGGGTCAAAACACAGCTCTTCTGTTCCGATCAGAACATCAAATAGGTTCTCCCCACTCAGTGACGCCCCCACTGAGAAACCTGATGAAAGTGCTTTAGTTATGTGGTAAAACATGGCATCATGACTAACTATGAGGTACCAGATAGAAAGAAGGCATACAGACTGGCAGTGTTGGGCAGTAACGCATTACTTTGTAACGTGTTACTGTAATTTGATTCTTTTTTATTTAACACGTTATAATTTCCAAATTAGCAATTAGAGTATAGTTACAAGCATGCGTTACTGCTGCGTTACATCATTGCCGACAGAATGTGTTTTATCATCTAGATTGTAAAAAGGTTGTTGGCTAGAACTCAACTCTTACCTGAGACCTACTTTGACTGGTAAGCGCCTGTGAGGCGGATACTACGGAGAATGTACCAGGTGCGGAGAGCAACGCACCAGCTTCCATTGTCTTCACATGAGTCTGCACGCCCGCAGCCCCGCACCCGCACTTGCCCATCAAGTCTTGTCTCGCGCCACTCTCTGTTGCGACGTCGCGTGGTGCAGGACAAGACTTGATGGGTGAGGGTGAAGGCGAAGGCGAAGGCAAGTGCGGGTGCGGCAGGCAGAGATGCGATGTGCTGGATGCGATAGAATACAATGATTTGTGGGACTCCCAAAAAATAGAAATATCTAAACATAAAATATCTAAAACAAATAAATTGCTATTCATGTATTGCACAACAGCAACAAGAACAACTAATATAAAACAAAAACGATGAACACACGTAAGCATAGGCAGAGTTTCTATTTATAACACGTGTTTGCAGCGTTAAACAATGTTGATTTATGGAATGCAATGGACAATCAGAGAATCCGCTCACCGCTCGAAATGCTGTGAATTTTGCAATTTTTGCAGCCTATTGCTTTAAGTAAAAATAACAGTGGTTTGTGAATGTTGATGCTTTAATAACAAATATTTTATTGGAAGCGTTTATGCTGGAACACACAAACTTACTATTTCACGTAAATTTCGTGGATGTACAGAAAAAAAGTAATGTAACTAGTAATGTAACTAATTACTTTTGAAATAAAGTAATCAGAACAGTAATTTGATTACTTTAAAAGGAGTAATCAGTAATTTAATTTAATTTAATTTAGAGTAACTTGCCCAACACTGCAGACTGGCCATAGATAAACAGCAATTTGTAGATGCAAAAATACACGAGAAACTTATACAGTCATCACCATGGGCATCTCCAGTTACCAATTGCTGGTATCACCAGTTCATTCCTTGTGTTCTCCGATAGTCAACACAAACTTCCAGCTTCGATCCTTTTTTGGTACAACTACAACTGAAAATATCCACAGTGATGGTTGTATAATGTTCTTGTATTTTCGTTTATACCTTTACATACAGTGATACTTGAAAGTTTGTGATATTTATATATAATATATATATATATCTATGCATAAATGTAACCCAAACATGGGCGTCAGAACAAAATAAATGCTGGTGGCTTTTTCTTTTATGAACTGCTTGGGTCAGGTCCTTCCACCACATTTCAATTGGATTATGTTTCAGACTTTGAATTTGTTTTCTTTTTTCTCTCACTCTTGCTAATCGTCCGTTTTTATTTGTTTTTATTTGTTTTTTTTATTTTATTCATTTTTTGTTTGTGGGGCAGCTGTGGCCTAATGGTTAGGGAGTTGGACTTGTAACCGAAAGGTTACCGGTTTAAATCCCAGGTCTGGCAGGGATTGAAGGTGGGGGGAGTGAATAACCAGCACTCTCTCCACTCTCAATACCACGACTGAGGTGAGTTCCTTAAGCAAGGCTCACCTGCTCTTACTGATCGTTCTTTTTTATTCCCGTTTTTATGGAATCGTTCTACAATCACGGTGAGTAATGGCTTCTTCTCCTATTATTTCAATATGCACCACTTGCTACATGTATAGCATGTTTATTTACATGTGATAAATGCAGGGAAATAGTTAGGTTGACAGACAAGATTTCGGAACTAGAGACGCACATCCAAACTTTAATCGAGGATAGTAAGAATGTGAGGGCCTTGGATGTGACTAGCCTAGGAAGTCCTGAACATTGTTCGGTTCCGGTAACTTTGCCTTTGCAGCAGGGCAACTGGGTGACTGTGAGAGGGCACAGTCGCGGGTCAAAACACCGCTCTTCCATTCCGATCAGAACATCAAACAGGTTCTCCCCACCCAGTGACACACCCACTGAGAAACCTGATGAAAGTGCTCTAGTTATTGCCGATTCTATTGTACGGAACGTGAAAATAGAGACACCAGCCACCATAGTCCAATGTTTACCGGGAGCCAGAGCGCCTGACATCTTGGCAAATTTAAAAGTGCTGGCTAATGCTAAAAGTAAATTCAGTAAGATTCAGTAAATTCACGTCGGCACAAATGATGTTCGACTTCGCCAGTCGGAGATCACTAAAAATAATGTTAAAGAGGTGTGTGAACTTGCAAGTACAATTTCAGACACTGTAATTTGCTATGGTCCTCTCCCTGCGTATCATGGTGACGAGATACATAGCAGACTATCAACACTAAATGTCTAAGTGGTGCCCGAAGAATAACATAGGTTTCATAGACAATTGGACAAGTTTTTGGGGCAGACCTGACCTGTCGAAAAGAGATGGTCTTCATCCTTCCAGGCTCTTCTCTCTAGAAATATGGCACATAGTCTTAGAGTTTGTACTTGACTAACTGGGGCCCAGGTCAGGAAGCAGACAAACTGGCTAAACCAACAATCTGCTAGCCTCACGTCACCTAGATATCATGCTATAGAGACTGTGTCTGTTCCCCAAGCTAAAAAATATAAAAAACGTCCAAACCAATTTAAGACTAACATCAACAATATCAGGTCCCTTTCTACAAAAGCACTCTTTGTAATATCACTGATCATAACCTAGATGTGCTCTGTTTGACAGAAACCTGGCTAAAACCAGATGATTACATTATCCTAAACAAGTCTACCCCTCATGATTACTGTTATAAACAAGACACGTCTAAAAGGTAAAGGGGGAGGTGTTTCTACAATTTATAGCAATATTTTGAATGTACCCTATCCTATAGAAAAGTGTTAAAAACTGCAAGATCTGATTACTTTTCGTCTCTTTTAGAAGAAAACAAACATAAGCCTAGGTATTTATTCAATAAAGTGGCTAAATTAATGAAAAATAGAGAGCCAACAGGCACTGACTTTCCCCATCAGCATTGCAGTAATGACTTTTTGAACTACTTTATTTCCAGGATCGATACTATTAGAGATAAAATTGTCACCATGCAGCCGTCAATTACAATATCGCATCAGATAGTGCGCTATAGATCTCCTGGGGAACAATTCCACTCATTCTCTACTATAGGAGAGGAAGAATTGTATAAACTTGTTAAATCATCTAAACCAACAACATGTATGTTAGACCCTATTCCATCTAAGCTACTAAAAGAGGTGCTTCCAGATGTCATAGGTCCTCTTCTGAATATTATTAGTTCGTCATTGTCATTAGGATATGTCCCCAAAACCTTCAAACTGGCTGCTATTAAGCCTCTCATTATATTATGTTAAGGATAAAGTATATTTATAATGCACTGCTAATCGGCATATCATTTATAATACTATAAAATAGTATGATTTCTGCCTCATTCTGTGATATAAAGCCACGTCTGATCGCAAAAGGTTATTTCAAACATTTCACTATGTTATGAAGTTAATTTAAAGATAAAGCATGTCAATACATGATATCTTTGTTGGACAAAAGGTTTGTGAACAGGCTCAAACACAGGCAAAACTGCATCAAACACACTTGCTACTAGTATAGTTAATGTCTGTCCATTCCTCGTCATCATTTAGGAACCTAGGTGTGCTATTTGATACCAATCTTTCCTTCGAAAGCCACATCCCTAGCATTTGTAAAACTGCATTTTTCCAACTCAAAAATATATCTAAACTGCCCTGAATGGTTTAGCTCTTCAGTAATTGAGCGAGCTCTAATCACATTATAGTCCCTCACGTCCGCTGCATTCTCAAAACTCTGGCAATTTGATAATACCTAGAGTATCAAAATCAACTGTGGGCAGCAGACCATTTTCTTATTTGGAGCCCAAACTCTGGAACAATCTAGCCAACAGTGTTCGGGACGCAGACACACTCTGTCAGTTTAAATCTAGATTAAAGACCCATCTCTTTAACTTGGCCTACACATAACACATTTCTATAATCCAAATCCATTAAAAGATTGTTAGGCTGCATTAATTAGGCAACCGGAACCAGGAATACTTCCCATAGCACCTGATGTACTTGTTGCATCATAAGAAGAATCGCATCTACGCTAATATTAGTCTGTTTTTTCCTTATTCCGAGGTCACCGTAGCCACCAGATCCAGTCCGTATCCAGATCAGATGGTCACTGCAGTCCCCCGGATCCAGTCCGTACTCAGCCCAGATGGTGGATCAGCACCTAGAGATGACCTCTACAGCTCTGAATGTCAGCGGAGACCTAGATGAGCCCCAGAGACAGACCATCAATGAGGAATTTATTACCTAGATGGCCGTCGGCGCAAGACCACAGGAACCAGATGAGTCCTCTGCAATCTGACTTTGCTGCAACATGGAACTTTTGCATTATTGACATACTATTGCCCTATTAAATACTTGTTAAAAAGTGCTGTATAAATAAACGTGATTGATTGGTCATACTGTATATATGCAGAAATATAGTACATTCAGAAGGGACTTTCAAGTACCACTGTATACTGTCGTTTTTGTATATTTTAGATATATTTATTCTTATCCACTATTTTGTCATCTGTGTCTTCTTGCACTGGAACCTTCTGTCACCAAGACCTTGTATGTGTAAGCATACTGTCACACCGTCACACTCACCTGACCCTGGACCAGTCTCCAACGAACGCACGCAATCACCCGCACCTGATTCAGCACCAGTCACTCGCTCACAATCACCGGACTACTAGCACCTGGTCACAATCAGCAGCTCCCTTTAAAAAGATCGCTCAGCCATTCATTTGATGGCTGAGCTCAAGGTTGATATGCTTTATCATTCCTGGATCATCTGCCTGCTTGTCTACTCGCTTGCCCTTTTTGAAGAACGAACTCTGTCTGCCTTAATCCTCAAAGGAATGCCTGACAGATTGAGTATACTTCTATTGCCATATACTTACCTACAGAGAACCTGTGTGATTTGTGATACTGTTGACGTTTACCTGCACTAATACTCACCTGAACACTTACCTGCGGGAAACCTGTTTGATTTGTGATACTGTTGACGTTTACTTGCTCTAATACTTACCTGGATATTTACCTGCAGAGAACCTGTTTATGTTGAGAACATTAATAAAACTCACTTGTTACACTTTACTCCTTTGGTCTGTTGTGACTGAGCGTGACAGAAGCTCAGCCCCGCAAAAGAGGATTTTGACAAGAAAGCAGCATGGAACACGAGGAAGCCGCGGCGATTGTTGAGCCTTACGCAACATTTCTACAAATCTTACATGAGGTACGCTCTGCTCAGCCAGTTTCACCGAGCCCAGTGGCTCGCCCCCTTCCTTTCTCTGGTGACAATATCTCCTGCGATGGGTTCTTGTTACAATGTTCTCTTTATTTTGAGGCACAGTCCGGCCAATTCCCCACAGATCGCAGCAAGATTGCCCTGATTATCACGCTGTTAACTGCAATATAAGGACTTCAGTGAGAACGACAGACAGAAAGTGAAATATGTGCTGAACCTCTTCAGTGAGCAGGCCATTAAACACACTATAGTGGTGACTACTGATGATGAGCCACGTGGATACAAACTGACTTCTATGATATGGAATATTGCTATTCGTGATTTAATAAAGGAGTGTGGTGAAAGACATTGTCGGTTTGATACAAGAAATCCAGAATGGTACTTTCAGATGTTGAGATCTACAGAGAATATGCTCAAGGAAGAACATGAAGAATTTCTCATCTGTAACATGT
>JAHKKF010511575.1:6151-29447 GCA_019740295.1 Labeo calbasu
CCCTGGCCCACACTACATAGCCTAACAGCCAATCAAAAAATTGGAGCGATATTCAGTTGAGCTAGATTTAAATTTGTCGTTTTTTTACCGCTCACACCCCGATACATTTTGATATTGTGTATAGTTTTCGCGCTATCAATACGCAGGGTACTGAAATCGCTTTTGCGCTGTTTACTTTAACTTTTGCTTTCGTAATTAACGCGCACTCTGTGTAAAAGATGTTTGTCATTGAGCACAAGATTGAGCAGCAAATCCTCCAGCATGGTCTGTCAGTCATCTCTGCTTACCCTTTTTTTAAAAATCATTTTATCAATGAGCGATTTAGATTTTAGCCCTTTTAGCCTACCCCAAACCTAAACCTACCCATGTTATAGCTATTATAAAAGGATATAAAACGTAACTGACCAAAATATGCAGGGAAATTACCATTTTAGTAACAATATATATATATATATATATATAGTCGCTAATCCCAATCCTACCTCTAAATAACTCTGTACAGTTATAAAGAAACATGTCAGACAGATAAGTGCAATCAGAATAATTTACTGGTACATTCAAAAATGTGAAAAGCAGTACCAACAGCAATCCAAATGTTTGTGAGGTGCAGAGGAGAATTTAAATTAATCGCTGAAAATATTTTCCAGATTATTTCCCTATTCATTCCGTGAAGGCGCGCGCGCATCATTCAAACACAACTCAGAAACACGCGCATGTCGTAATCTGTGACGAATGCAGGCGAGAGCCAATAAGGGGATCGATTTTCCTGCCGTAAAACGCATAATTATTTTGTAATTATGTTGCGTTTTGGTGTATTGTATGGTTATATTGTTAGTCACAGCATGTCGGAGAAAACGCCTTTTGTGTCTCACCACGGCAAAGAAAGTAAATATTACATGAATGGTTAAACGATTGCAGAAATGTTATTTATTTTAAGGGTTTAAAGTATAGTCTTGTTTAACATCCAAATAAAATACATACGAATTATTATGAGATCACGTTGGTACATGCTCATACACTGATGAGCATACACTGTGTAACACCATCTTCCCCAGGTGAAAAAATGTGCAGTTCCATAATGTATAGTGCTCTATTTTCACACACTAATTTTGTACTTAATGTACTAAAAACTATTCTTTAGTAAGATAATCTTAAGAACATCTATAGTGTTCTCAGCTGTGACACTATTAATAGGCCCTATAAACTAAAATGTGCTTTTAACACACTATGTATTAAAATAATGTATGTATTTACCACTACACCCCACCCCGGGCCCACCTAGGATATCACTTGGCCCACCCTTCACCTCATTTCTGGAGCCAGGCCTGTCAGGAGGTGGTCTGTGCTGCATTCCAGACAAAACTGAACAAGTGTAAATGCACCTGTTGTTGAAACCACATATGTAAATTTTACTCCTCCCAAAATGTTAAAATAATAAACATGCGTTATAGGCAGTGTTGGGAAGGTTACTTTGGAAATGTAATAGGTTACAGATTACAAGTTACTTGATTTAAAATGTAGTAAGAAGTGTAACTTTTCAATTACTTTATAAAAATAATGTAACATTACTTTTAATTACTTTTTGATTACTTTTTTAAATTTCTAATATTTTCAACTGTTAATCATTTTGAAACATTTAAACCAGGCAGAGTTAACCTTACAGTAGCACTCAACACTGATTACTGTCAGACTTTCAAAATCCTTCATCACCTGAATTAAGATTATAATAAGTAAGGGATAACATACATCTTTATTTTGCAATAACAACTGGCTACATTATTAACAACATTATCCCACTTATTACACAGCTGCTTGATAGATTATTTAGATGTTTTGTGTTAAAATAATTAGACACGAAACACTCATCTGAGTTAAAATATTTGAACGCAAAGCTTCCATGAAGAAATCAGTTGCTAGCAAATGGCAATTTCAAGCTAGACAGTTTAGGGATACAGTGCAGTCATACCAGTTTTCTTTATGCATTTTATTGTGATAGGACAGTAGAGAGATGACAGGAAAGAGCTGGGAGGAGAGAGGGTAGCGAGATCAGCAAAGGACCTCGAGACGGGAATCGAACTCGGGTCACCGTGAGCGCAGTTGCGCTATATGTCATAACATAAATAACATCATAACAAGAAATAGTTTAATAGCTATGATACTGGGTTTAAGATCAAATGTTTGCATATTTATCACAGAACACACTAGCATCTAACAATGCCTTGGAAAAAACAATCTTAAAAAATAAAGTTTATGCATAAACCCAAATAGGAAATAAAACAGTTATCGGATAGGCATGTGTCCTATTATGTGTCCTAAACTCCTGAAACATTGGTGTCTCATTTTAGAGCAGTCAGTGCAATTTATGAAAGTCGTCAACTAAATCTGTAAGTGGGGGTGGGTGTGTGAAAAAATTCAGATGTAATCCTCTTTGTAATCACTGCCATTTTTCAAAAGTAACTGTAATTTAATTACGCATTTTTTCTCAGTAACTGTAACTAATTACAATTACATTTATTTTGTAATTGTAATTACTCCCCAACACTGGTTATAGGCTATATAATATGTTATAGTCAGATATGACTAATGCAACATGCATCGCCGCAGATGACT
Organism: Labeo calbasu; assembly: GCA_019740295.1. Classification (NCBI taxonomy): domain Eukaryota; kingdom Metazoa; phylum Chordata; class Actinopteri; order Cypriniformes; family Cyprinidae; genus Labeo; species Labeo calbasu. The sequence goes on from JAHKKF010511575.1 coordinate 8,762, forward strand.
ATCTGTTCTGCAAGCCGACGCACAAACTGCTGCAAACGAAACTGAAAGTAAGACGCATATGCTCAACACACAATCATCTTCATTATAAGTAGTAAGACTAACGTATCTTTCCAGTGCTGTTGCTGCACTTTCTCCTATTACGGTCTTTGATCTTGAATTTAGCTGATGATGAATAAAATGCAGCCCTTATCTGTTGCTTTCGTTCACGTGAACTCCGTTACATTTAAATATAGCGCGACACATATATGTGAATAGAAAGGTTGTAACAAATCAGATATCCGATCTGCGAAAGCGCATATAAACAGGCCTTAAGAAAAGATGCAGAGTGTCTGATAACAGTTTTAAAATATGCCTATATTTGCTTAGGTTTGGCATATAACGTTGCATGTGTTCTTTGAAGTCAAAGTTGTCGTTTCAAACTAAGAGCTACCAAAGTAAGACAAATAATACAATATCAAATACAATTTGTTGTTTACTTTATGCTAGTGTTTTGAAGTACTGTTTCTATGCAGTTAAGTCAAAGACCTTATTTTTTGATAAAGAGAAAAAAGCTTGCTGTGATACAACTTAAACTTAAAACCCTGTTATTTTGATAAATGTTTTTTTTTTTTTAAAGTTGCTAATACACTTATATTTCGTCAGTAATCTAAATATCATCTAAATATATGTCTGGCCCCTGCTTTTATTCACAGCCCTTAGCATGGCCCCTATTGAGTTTGGATTTGACACCACTGTCCTAAAAGAATAAAAAAGCTTTGTTTGTCAGCCAAAAAAATAACCTAAATAATCAAAATGTTGTCACTATACAATTCTTGCAAATTCAGGGTAATTCAAAAACTTGTGTACACGAGCTCAGACCCGATGTGAGATTCAATCGTAGCCACCGCTCACGTCCATATGGACCTTTCTCACATTTCCTGGTTTTTCATAGCAGAAGTTGTCATAGTTGGGTAAAATCCGAGAGCAGTGAATGTGAGTGTTTTACAAATACATTTTTTGCATTCCCATTTGCTCAAATATCAACAGAAAAACTACACAATAGTGTTTTCATGACTTTCAGTCAAATAAAAAAAATATTGAGAGAGGCTGATACCAGCTGTCAGAAGAGAGATCAATGTTAAATGCACCATCCCTCCCATAGATGCGGCATTAGAAACACCCTCGCATTAGTGTTAACTCATTTTTTGTAACTTGTTGAAAAGGTAATATAATACAAAGTATAGTGTATGTGTACATATATATATTTTTAAAAACAAAATATGGAAAACAAAACCAGCGTTCATGATGATGGCCGTTGAAACGTGTCATCACGATCCTGTGAAAAGGGTCCATTGATAAATTCCAAGTTTTGCATAGAAACCACTTTGTTTTAGCCATTTAAGAAAGTGTTTTTATTTTATTTGTGTTTAAGTTTTATTTATTTGTGTTTTGTGTAGTTCAGTTTGTTAATTAAAAAAGAAAGTTGTAAGCTTCATAAGGGCATAAGAAATTGGACAGCAGTATGCTGGAAGAAAGGGAGTAGGACAGATATTGAATTTTTTGACTTGATGTTTTGGCCTTTTGTCTCTGCCGCGGAAGCATGGCAGTGGGCTTTGTCTTGAACGCACTTCAAACGTTTTGTTTTTTGTAGAATCCCTTCTTTTCTTTTGTTATAATTTGTATCTTAAATTTTATATAATTTTGTTGGTAAAATATCTATCGAATAAAACAGGAATGCTAAATAAATGTTTCTTGGAATGAAGTGCATTCAAGACAACGCCGGCTGCCATGCTTCCACGGCCAAGACAAAAGGCCAAAACAGACTGTACGCCCAATTTTCTGTCGCACATTCGTTTCATAAATGAGGCCCACTGTGTTTATGTTATGATCACCAGCTGGAGTGCCCATGAACTCCATTAGAGGGCACTCCAGTCCGGACTCTTGCTATCATTTTCTAGATTCCATTTTCCATGTGTTCTTTGCCCCTCATGTGATCTGGTCATGTGTTACCCTTGTCTGTGCTTTATATTCTGATTGGTTCCTCAGTTGCTTGTGTTATGTCCTGATTGGTTCCTTGGTTGCATGTGTCTGCTTCTCATTGACTTGTTTTGTCATGTGTTCTCCCTGTCTAGTATATAAGTTGCTCACTCACTCTCCAAATTTGCTGATTGTTGTTTAGCCTATAGCGCGTTCATTGTTAGCCTGTGTTTTCCCTTGTTCCTAGTTTTCTTGCCCTGCCTTTTTGCATCGACCTTGGACTGTTATCCGTTTTTTGTGATTGATCGCTGCCTGCCCGGACCTCTGCTCGTTTTTCAGACTATCCTTTGGATTACCTTTGATGTTTCTGTGTGTTGTTGCCGACCCTACCTGTTTTGACTATGTTGTTAATAAAGCTCTGCACTTGGATCTTAGTTGCCTTGACTCTCCACGTTACAGTTTTCAGTTATCCAGGAAATGAAACATTCATTCAACCATTATCTATTACTTTTAAGAGTTAATTTCTAATCTGTAAGTGTATCATACAGTGATTCAAATTTTCATCATAATGTCAAAAACCCGCTTTCTTGATGTATCTCTTAGACATTCCATCCAGTTCTGGGGCTCTGCAGGAGGTGAAGATGAAAGTGGTTGGGAATAAGGAATGTAACTGCAGGTTTCAAGACTCTCCATATCGGGACATAACAATCACTCCGACAATGATCTGTGCTGAAGGAGAGACTCTCGAAGAAACATGTTTTGTATGTTACCACAGTTTAAGACACAACATTGTTGAATGCTTGATTCTGATTGAATTCCATACGGGTTCTTTTTAACATGGACAGCTATGAAGTAGCTCCAGGGTGACCTAAATCATTTTGTTCAATAACACATGTACAATACATATACTTACCATGATATACAGTTAAAGCTTTCTTCAGACAACTTTGGTTTCATATAGCTCAAATGGCAAATGGTCAAATTATATTTTATTTTAACGTCAAAATACTCAGAAATCCAAAGCACTCAAGTACTGTGAAATAATACAAAAAGCCTTTATTCACATGGCTTTAAAGTTTCAAAAGCAACACATTTGTGCACCGATCCGTTGCGGCTATAACTCGTCTTTATCAGGGTGTCATTTACAAATACACTCAGAGTTCATTTAAGCAATTAGTTTGTCACATGACCTGAATTTGAGATTAGCAGAACATAAGAATGCTATACAAATTTGTATAATTCGTTTCATAAATGAGGCCCACTGTGTTTATGTTACGATCGCCAGCTGGAGTGCCCATGAACTCCATTAGAGAGTTTCTCCTTGTTTGTAATTGATGTGATTGTTATGAGATTATTTGACACCCTGATGAAGGCGAGTTAGCTGCAACGTGTTGATGCACAAATGTGTTGTTTTTAAAACTTTAAAGCCATGTGAATAAAGGCTTTTTATATTTTTTTCACAGTACTTGAGTGCCTTGGATTTATGAGTATTTTGATGTTACTAAAGAATCCCACATCCAAAGAGGACCAATTCATGGATTTTTACACCCCAGCAGCATTTATTTATTTATTTTATTTTTTTGCATTTTTGAATGTAAATTTTATTTTAATATGATTTCTTTAATTTTTAGAGAGATTTTGGTAGTCCATTACAGTGTGAGCAGGGTTCTGTATGGATCTTAGCTGGTGTCACTAATTTTGGGATTCCTTGCGGCTCTGGAATTGCACCTGACAGCTATGCTAGAGTATCCACATTCCAAAACTGGATCTTGGAGAATGCTGATGGATCAAACATTGAATTTGTGACTTTTATATCTGATGGTGAAGATGAGGACAGCAGCTTTCTGTGCAATGGAGATATAGGTAAGCATGAAAATGGCTAACGTACAGAAATACATATATGATGGCTAACATGAAATAAAAATAAACAAACCTTTTACAGCATTTATTTAACTCAGTTGGTGTTTATTTCTACATATACAACACTAATAAATTTGTAACATTAAAGAGATAGTTCACACAAAAAAATAAAAATTACCCTATGATTTACTCAAGCCATCCTTTGTGTAAATGACTTTCTACTTTCAGAAGAATACAGAGTTATATAAAAAGATGTCTTGGCTTTTCCAAGCTTTATAATAGCAGTGAATAGTAATCCAGATTTTGAAGCAAAATAAAATGCATCCATCCATCATAAAAAAAAAAGTACACCACTTTGCTCTGGGGGGTTAATAAAGGCTTTTAAACTTAAACTGTTAACATCCACAAGAGAGTGGTGTTCCATCAGATTATGTAGGACGTTGGCAAGCACAGTGACAAACGCGGAAGTGCAGAGGTGCAGAGGAAAGAGCAAAACAATAACACTGGTCACGAATTAGAAGTACAAAATTAGGATTTTTAAAGAAAAATGTTGAAGGATTCCAATATAAGCCAAGAGCAGAGGTGGGTAGAGTAGCCAAAAACTATACTCAAGTGAAAGTACAAGTACTTATTTAAATTATTACTCAAGTAAGAGTAAAAAAGTATCCAGTGAAAAATCTACTCAAGTAGCGAGTTACTAGTTCCACCTCAGTCAGTCACGTTCAACGTTACGTCGACTGACGTCAGTGGGGTCCTGCTTGGGGGAACCAATCCAATCCAGCCTACAAATTCCTACAGCATGCACAGTTGTTGATAGCATCTTTCGAGATGTCTATCCGACTGTGAGCTTCTAATTCAAATGCTCTGTGCCAGGTCTTTGTCTGCCTGTCGCTGAGGCCACCTCTCTGCGGTCTCAAATCCTGCTCTACCCCCTGGGTGATAACCCCCCTGCTGAGGCATTGAGCTGACTGCAGGCAGGGGGCGCAGCCCATCTCTTGGGGCTTCCTCGAGTCTTCTCGCAAGACCCTGGGTGTCACTGAGATGGACTACCTAGAGATTCAGGAACTGTTCTTTGGGGGACACCCCCACCCCTGGGGGAGGGCCAGGGGCTTTTTCTTCACTGCCACTGCTGTCCTCTAGGTCAGCGGTACTCGCTTTTACCATGATTGTGGTTGTGGGTGTGGTTTATGCTTCCAACCCAGCCATGCGATTCAGTTTGCTAGAAGCTCTGCCTTCCCTCCAGCCAAGTTGATTTGGGACTGACTGTCCTGGGATCATCGTATCCAGGAAGACTGGTGGTTCAGACAGCCCCCGGACTGGTTCGCAGCTATTGACCTCCCCATTGGTCTTCCCTGTTTCCAAAAAAAAAAGGAGCTAGCAGGGATGTCTGTCTCTCTCGTTGACTGGCGTATTTTACCTCACCCGCGAGTTTGAACATGGGGATCTGGTGCTTGTGCACTTCGGCCACCTGGGGCTTCGGGTCAACTGAGAAAGAGCTTGTTCTCTCCTGTCAAAGTGTTATTTATACATATTTGTGTATGTGTATATGTGTGTATGCATATATATATATATATATATATATATATATATATATATATATATATAGGAGAGCTAATTTTTTTCAGTCTGATTCAGTCAGCATGGCTGTGCATGTGGTTCCTTTTGTGGTACTCTTTTAGAGGCTCTTGGACATGTGTTGGACGTAGCCGCACTTATGCCACTCGTCCTGTCACATATGGAACTGCTTTTGCACTGCCTGTTTGGCTGAATCCTGAGATGGCTAGTGCCGTGACACTCTCTTGGGTGTTACCCCGAGTTTGTTAAAGACCCTGTTTCACTGCTGCTGCAGAGCTAGCATGTACTTGTCTCTGCGGACAACATAGCGACGGTGGCTTACTTCAAAATGTGTATGCACCCGTCGCATCTCGCCCGCCATCTCCCTCTCTGGAGCCTGTTGCGGCTTCAATTGCTGAATGAAAATTAATTTTCCAGGAGCTCATTGTGCAGCCAATTGCGCTATCACAACAGCTCACCTTCCCCGGAGAAACAGACTCCATCCCAGAAAAAAAAAGCTGTTTCCCAGAAGTCCTCCTACTGCTGATCAAGGTTTCCCTGGTCCTGACCCTGGGGGTTACGCTCAGGGAGGATGAGAAGCAAGTTCTGTTGGTTGTGCCGCTTGGCCCACCCTGAACCTGGTTTAATGACCTCATGCTCGTCGCAACAAGAACTTCTCCCTGGAAGATTCCACTAAATGAGAGGCCTGAGAGCTGCGAAGAGATTAATTCCTTCCAGGTTGAACCTCATCCCCTCTTGGGATGTCTCCATGGTCCTCTAAAGCGGGCCTTGGAGAAATACCTTCGAGTTGCTTGATTCAGTTGAGCTAAAATAAGTTGCTTAAGACTTCGCTCCTGATCGTGCACAACTCGATCAAGAGGGTGCAGGACCTGCACACATTCTCAATCAGTGAATTGTGCCTTGAGTTTGGTCCGGCTGTTTCTCATATGATCTTGAGACCCCGGCCATTAGGTTCCCACCACTCTTTTGAGATCAGGTGGTGAACCTGCAAGCACTGCCCCTGGAAGAGGCAGATCCGGCCTTAGCATTGCTGTGTCCCTTTTGCGCCTTGCGCATTTACGTGAAACGCGCCGGGGCTTCAGGCCCTCAGAGCAGCTCTTTGTCTGCCATTGAGGTCAGCAGAAAGGGAATGGTGTCTCCAAACAGAGGTTGGCCATTGGGTGGTAGAGCCGTTCCCCCCTAGGAGTTGAGCTCACTCCACCAAAAGGATTGTTGCCTCCTCCTGGGTGTTGGCGCACGACACCTCTCTTGCGGACATTGTAGAGCTTTTGGCTGGACGACACCTAACACCTTCGTGAGACCCTACAATTTCTGCATAGAGCCCGTTCCTCCCATGCGTTGGGTAATATCAGGTAATTTGTGGGAGGACAGCTCGGTGTCGGCTTGCAGCGCCATTCCCTCATGGATCCGTGTGCTTCTCCCAGTTGTTCCTCCTAAGTGAACTCTGGGTCCTCTGTTGCCCCGCAGTTCGAAGGCGGAGTAGTTCGCTTCTGTGCTGGCAGGGGGCCTCCTTCTCCCCCTCCAGCCGTAGCATCATGTTCAGTATATTTCCACGGTTTATTTCCACCGTGTTCCCCTTTCTAAAGTTTAAAAAAAAAAAAAAAAAAACTTTCTGCATGACTCTAAATCTTGTCATTGTTCTCTGCCCCCCAATGGTTGCTTCAGAAACCAGGCACCTCTGGTGAGCCCCTTATTGGCTCTCAGGGTGTTGGGAAGGTTAGGTATTGAGTTTCATTTGTTCCAACACACTTGTCTGTCGGCATTTGTTCCCCAATTGCATAACGCAGTTCAGGGTTGTGGCGTTTTCCAGAGGGACCCCATTGACGTCAGTCGACATAACGTCAAATGTGACTGACTGAGGGGGAATGTCTAGGTTACTCTCGTAACCCTCATTCCCTGATTGCACTGAATGCCGGGTTGCGTCTCGGCTCCTCAGCACAAACCTGAATGAGTGGATGCACGCCACCACCTTATATACCCATGTGTACGGGGGAGTGGCTTGGTATGCAAATTCCACTCGCCAATGCTCACTGGCCTTTACTTAAGCTCAGAGGTGATTGGGCCCTCAAGCGGGACCCCATTGATGTCAGTCGACGTAACATCTCCGTTCCCTCCTTCAGGGAACAAGGGTTACAAGAGTAACCTAGACGTTACTTTGGATATTCATCAGAATTTAGTCAATGAGCTCACACACTGATTAACTCTGGAGTTCTCCGCAGTGACGATTCAAAACGGCCCAAATGACTGGATATTGTATTCATCAGCTCAACAACGCTGCAGATGGTGCTCAAAAAAGGATTTAATACAGTGTAATAAGCAAATTTACTGTAAATGAAATGCTGCGACCTACGCTTTTTTTTTTTCATTTCACGTGACAGTTTATCTAGTTTACTGACTACTACAATATTGCTTCAAAGAAATCAAATGTATACCTGTGAAATCGTTTACAGACAGCACACATGATGTTCAACTAATAAAGATCCTCATTACAGGCCAACAGTAGAATTTGCAGATTTGGCTTCAATTGACTGATCTTTATATTCCCTGTGTTCTTAAATTACCCTGAACGAATGAGAAACCCTTTCAGCTGATTCAGTATGTGCAGGGAATTGAACAAATTATTAAAAAGTGATTCACAAACCAATTCATACTGTTTTGCAGGCTTGTTTGTTCAAGGCCTTGAACAGAATCGCCTCAAAAGAGTGATTCATTCACGAATGGGGCATTGTTCATGCCCCAGAGAAAAGAGACAGCACGCTTGGAATAAACTACGCATTTCTTAACACGTATTGCATAAAAATTAAGTAGCGAGAGGAACGCCGCCCAGTGTAGTGAAGTAAAAGTACACTTTTTGGTTAGAAATATACTCAAGTTAAAGTACCCATCTTTATGTCTACTCTTAAAAGTAAATTTTTTCCAAAAATGTACTCAATTAAATGTAATGCAGTAAATTTACTTAGCTAATACCCACATCTGGCCAGGAGGAAACTGTTCTTCCTTTGCTGTAAACAAAACTTGGTTTTCACAAGATTAGCATATTCTCACATATTCTCTACTATATATATATATATATATATATATATATATATATAGCGTCATATAGAGGTGCGCTTAATATTTAATGTATACTGTGCTTGTATAATGTTTTCTAACAGTAGCTACACTGTTTCAGAGCAGACTGAGCTCTGGGCCCTCCAACCCCTGGAAGTTGTGTAGCCAGTTAACAAAGTGTAATAGCCAGAATATAGTAACATATATTGAATATATTGAGATATACCATGTTTAAGTGCATTATTTATCAGATTTACCTGTAGACAGTCTAGGAGCATCCTGTCAGTGGCAGAGAAGTGACACATAATAATATGTGACATTATTTTGATTTTTATTGTATTTATTATTATTTTTTTAATTCAGATATTTTTTTCACAATATTTTTATTATCAGGGCTTTTCTACCCATTTGGAAATGGAGACGTAGAGAATCCCTCTGAAGACGATGGAAGCTCTCCAGTAATAATGTTGGAAAAGCCCTTTGTATATTTTGGACACGTTTATAAACAGATTTATGTAAGAACATTGTCTTCATAAATTCTGTGTGTACAGTGCATTCAGAAAGTATTCATAATTCACTCCATACCCCACAATGACATTTGTGGGAAAAAGCAATTCAATGCTTCAGTGTGACGCTATATCACACTAACACAAGTATTCAGATCCTTAATCCAGTACTTAGCTGAAACACCTTTGGCAGAGGTTTCGGCTTTATGTCTTCTTGTGTATGATGCAACAAGTTTTGCACTCCATGATTTAGAGAAGAGGTTCTCATGGTCCACTTTCCTGCAGAGTTTAGCTCCAATCTTGATCAAACTCACCTGCCTATAACTTTCTAGCGATCCTAGAGACCTTAGCTTGTTCAGGTGTGCTTGATTTAGGGTTGGAGCTAAACTGCTGGACAGTGGACCTTGAGGGCCAGAGCTTAGAACCCCTAATTCAGAGATTGTCTGCAATTCTTTCCTGCAGATTGATGTGAAAAAATGTAATGCACAACTTAAATACATATACATACATTATATACTGAATTGATATTTACATTTAATTATCTTATATAATCACAACAACAGTAATATTCCTTTTTTGGCTTTTACACAAATTATAGGTTGATTGCATTTCTATAGGTCTTTTAATTTTATTATTATTTTTAATGCTAGTTTATATATTTGTTTGTACTTTTTTAATTATTAGGATTTTTGAAAGCTGTGTTTTAAACTGCATTTTAGACATGTCCCAAAGAGTTGCAAAATTACAAATTTTTATGTAAAATAAAACAGACCATACAAAGTTCATTTGTTGATAGAAAACAAAATTGGCTTTTTAAGAGTTTAGGGTTCCATTTTATGCTGCCAAAGCTGTTTTGTGATATTGTTTTACCTATGTTTCAGGTTAATAACAACGGGGATTTAACATTTGATCAGCCTCTTTCACAGCCAAAACCCAGTTACTTACAGTCACACCTCAACAGAGACATCATTGCTCCGCTTTGGATAGACATGGACAACACTGTCAATGGAACAATCTCCTATCGTCAGGTCACCAGTGGTAGACTCTTACTAGCAGCTTCAGACAACATAAACCAGTATTTTCCCAACCTAAACTTCACTGCCTCATGGCTGTTCATTGCCACTTGGGACAAAGTACCGTACTATAACAACTTACAAACGGTAAGCTATCTGTTACTGTTATTACTCACATCTGGTAGTTTCTGACAGTCTGCGAAAGGTCTTTTTATTTATGCATTATTTATTATTTTTTTTTAAGTATTTTTAAAGTAATTTAACAGTGTATCCTGACATTTGTAAGCTTTGGTTGACTCTTTTGGTGTTTCTAAATAAGATGTCTGTCTTTTCTCACACTCTCAAGCCACATTTCCATATTTTCATGCAAAAAAGCACCCTCCATTAAAAGTGTAATATTAGAATATTGTTGAAACAGATTTGGCAAATACTCCATTCACAGTGCATATTTGTGTTTGCATTGTTTCCGGTATGTTTAATATGTTTCTGATGTTGATTAATACATTATAAACATTTACTTTGTGCACTAAAACCTCTGCAAAAGTTTGTTTCCATAATTTTTTAGATTAATATTAACTTATTTAGAAATTAAATAAGCTGTTCCTGAAAATATCATGAATTACTGATAAAACTACTAAATGTTTAGTTTGACCCAAGAGACGCAAAGCAGTTATTCTGTGGGTTTGTTTGGAACTATTTTTATTGGCGAAACAGCGCAAAAACAGGAATTGTTGTACCTAAAGTGTAAGTCACTTACATCTGGTTTTAGATTCCTGAAACTGTAATAGTCACACTGCCCGGAGGTACAGCGTACATGGCCACGAGTGAACAGACTTCCCTTCAAAGGGACTTTGGCACAGATTTTTATTTTTTATTTTTCTTCAAGATTCAAGTTGCATAGCTGGTCCCAAGTGGCATATTTCATGTGCACTTGCCGTCTTGTGAAAATAAATAAGCATAAAAATTGGCTTACTCTTTGTCCTTTAAAGATCTTTTTCTGTTTCTTTAACAGAGTTCATCTTTTCAAGTTGTTTTAGTCTCTGACGCTTCTCTGTCATTTGTCATGATGAACTATGGAAATATCTCCTCTACGGATCATCGGTTTCAGGTCTGAAAGAATAAAAATTGTATAACTGAACTCTGTCCCTAAGTGATAATATTATGTCCTGCAAAGCCTATATGATTGATTTTTGTTTACTCAGGCTGGCTATGGCACAATAAACTCAACAAATTATTTTTCAATCCCTGTGCCTGATGAAAATAAGCTCTTCAACTCCACCAATGTTAATGTGCTGGGACGCTGGGCATTCCGTGTTGATGGTGGACCTGAGGAGGGTAAATATTTAGACTCATTTAGCATGTAGTGACTGATCAAATTAGACCAATTAAAAATTAAAAAGCAGAAGAAAATCTTCATGATCAGTGTGAATTTGAAGTGTGAATTTAAAAGGGCACCTATTATGCAAAATCCACTTCTACATGGTGTTTGGACATAAATGTGTATTGGTAGTGTGTAAACACAACCACCCACGTCCTAATTTTTTAATCCCCTTTTGTAACGTGGCGAGGGAGATGTGAAACGGGCGGATCCAAATGCAAAGCTTTATTGACTTTAGACAAAGACATGGTCAAAAACAGGAAGGGTCAGACATCTGCAAACAGGTATAGGACAAAACACAAGAGTAGTCCCTGACACAGGCAAGGGTTGATCAAAGGCGAACGTAATCCAAGGGGCTAGGCGAAAGGGTAATCCGAAAAAAACATACGAGAGATCTACAGGGCAGGCAGCGACACAGACGAAACGAGAAATCCAGGCGAGAATACAAAACTCAGAGAACTAGACAGAACACAGGAAACTAGGGAATGGCTCCGTAAAGATTGCTAACACTAGGAGAGTGCCAAACGCAAGATATAAAATACAATACTCGGCAAGCAAGAAGAACTCTGAGGCTTATATACAGTGTCTGATTGGATGCATGTGATCAGCGCAATGGATGATGGGGAACGTAGTCCGGGGTGTGGTGCAACAGTCTGTGTAATGTGAAATGCACAGGTGACCTCTGGTGGTAGGCAGACCGGACAGGATTCATGACACCTTTAAACTAAATCAGTCTCAACAGACATGCTGCTTTGATTCTCTAAGCTGCTTAGACCCTGCCTACGGCGGCTGACTGACAGTCCTTCATTGCCATAGTTTCCGTCCTCAGCGATTGTACACTGTCCTTCATTTTTCCGTGCTCGAGCAGCTGTAACGTCAACAGTGTCTCGTAATCAATCCTGGTTCTCTGTGTTTGGATGTAAGACTGAACATAAGAGTCTTCATTCTCTCCCCCAGAGAGCAGGAAGCTTTGAGTTTTTTTTTCTGCTTGACACGTGAGACACATTAGTTTTGCTATGTTTCACAAAACCATGATTTTATGAGTTTGCGTACCCATGTAATCTTATTGTACATGGTAAACATTTTTTGCTTGCTATCTGTTATAGAGGGGCTCAGAGAGAATATTCTATTCAAGCTTAGCCCCCAATATTGCAAGGTAAATTCAGACAGCAAGCAAGAAATGCTCAATGCTGTTTGAGAAAATTTGGCATTAACTCAGCAGTCTGGAAGACCCCCCAAAACCTGGAAAGAGTAGTGTTAGTGAAGCCCCTGCGGGACTGCACTGCAGCAGCAGTATTGAGTTAAGTTAAACTGGGCACTGTAAGCGGCAGTATCAATTTAAGAAGGGGCACTGTGGTGGCAGTTCAAAATTAAATTGGGGCACTGTAGTGGCAGTATTGAGCTAAAATGGGCCACTGCAGCGGCAGTATCAAATTAAGCAGGTCACTGCAGCTGCAGTATCAAGCTCCAAGTTGCATATGGGAGTACACTGGCTTAAAGAGAGGAGAGCGCTTGATAGGCTTGTTTGATGAGGGCGAGATCGGCACTGATATAGGACTTAAAAACTACTGAGGGCCAGCTACCCAATTGTGTAATTTGATGGTCAGGCATACCTTTTTTGTGTAGCTGTGTAGCTGTCCCAATGCAAAAAGAGTGAAATGAATACAAGTGGACTTGGATACTAGTGTGTATGAGGATGTACTTAAGTCTTTTATGGAACCAGTGCTGACTGGTAAGTGACTGGCAAGTTGTTTTTGTTAGTAAAGAGGGGGCTGAGTGAGCACTCCTGGGTCTGAGGAAGAAAGCAAAAGATTGAAATGCTTAAAGAGGAAGTGGATAGTGTCACTGTCTATTATTAGAAGGTCGGACAAGGTTGGGTGGACATCTGGGCTGAATTTAGAATTGGTTGTGATTTCAGAAACTCTGAAGAACACCAAAGAATTCCAGGGTAAACATGGCGTCTAGAGTTCTTGCTATATTGAGGTAAATGACTAGAACAGAGGAAAGAGGCATTTAGCTAGAAGATTGTTGATTAGAGGTGGCCTGGAGTTGGGACTATTGTATTTTATCAGACATTATTATATTCTATGGAACTAAACAGCAAAAGCACAATGGAGGCTGAGTGTAGGGTTTGCTATGGTGAGACATGGATAGCCATATATGAATTTGGAGAAATATTAAATGCTGCTGAGATGGTACTGGGTTGGATGGACTGGAAAGGCTGGTTGTAGGAAGAATGGAATTGCTTGAACACTCCGCACGCTCTCCAGTAACAGTGGGTGAGTGGGTAAGTGGGTGAGTCAGAGAATTCTGAATAGGGAGGAACTGGGATTGGGTCTGGGTTTGCTTTCGGTGCCAATGCTCTGAATTTATGTAATAGAAAACAAGACAGGACATTAACAATCTGGTTTTGATGGCCTGGAACATGAACAGCTTTACCAATGATCTTTCTGAGATAGATAACCAGAGAAGGCATCTTAGGAGGGCCATAATTTCAGAGAAATTTGAACACATTATGGCTATTACGATCGGGTATAAAAAAGCAGAGGATGGAGTGAGAGACAGCAAATGAGTGATGAAAGGGAGGCCATGGGGCACTATGCACATGACGTAGTTTAAATGGCCTAAAGGGGTAGCAAATCACATTTGCTGCAATGTTTTGTTTCGAGCAGGTTGAATGAGATAGCAATTATTCTGTAAAGGAATAATTGCACTTACAGAAATTTACCAGAATCAAGGTTATCTTAGCTTGGAATTTAACAGAATCAAGGTTAATTCTAAGATATTATAAAGATTTGGTAGGGCCCAGTGTCCTCTCTGGGGACAGAGAGATTCCTACCTCAGAGAAAACTGTCTGAAGAGTAGATAGAAGGCTGGAGGAAAATGGCTTGGGGTAAAAGTGAGGAAATCATTGAGAAGGTAAACAAGGTAGGGGACTGCATAGTTATTTTGCGTAAATCCAGCAGAGCTTATAATAGCATGTGAAAATTCTTTGGACTACTTTTGCAGTGAAAATTTAATCAAACTGCAAACTACAATTTTCCTCTCCTGCAAATGCCAGACAGGTGCCAAATCTGGATGGATGGGCATGACTTAAAAAGCTGAAGTAATGTCAACTTTTGCTAGCCAGGCTCTGATGCTGACATTTATGTCTTGGTCTAAACACAAAGAGAGTTCTTATATCACAGAATTTTTGGAAAGTGATACAAAATTCAGCCATAGTAAGTACTTGGCTAGATCTGGAACTTGAATTCTATAAGTTAATTGTTATGGGACCACAGTCAAGGGAACAATGATTCTCATGGTGCACAAAATTAGGGTTTGCTCCCTTGCCTTAGTTTGCCAAGTTTGTGCATTTGGGGGCAGAGCAATGAAAAAATGAAGTGCTTCTTTTTGATAGGGGTGTGTTTGTGTGGGTGTCGATTCCAAATATCAATAGTGTTTCTCATAAATCACTTATAGCACCTTTAATTATTTAATATTATGACATTCCTTTTGCAATTACAGGAATTTTCTACCCATATGGTGAAGAGGATACAAAGAACCCTGCCGAGGATTTTGGAAGCTCTCCTCTAATACCCCTGACACAGCCGCTCGTCTACTTCGGGCTTATTTATAATGAACTATATGTATGGAGCATTTTATACATTTCTTTCTACATTAAGAATGTCACTTGAAAGTCCAGATGTCTGATCTTACACTGTTTTGGTCTCATAACAGGTGAATAACAAGGGGCATTTGACTTTTAATGAGCCATTTTATCAGTGGTATCCCAATTATTTTCCTGCACGCATGTCTAGAGACATCATTGCTCCACTATGGACAGACATTGACATTACACATAAAGGAACCATCTCTTACCGACAAGTAACAGATTCTCGTCTCTTGAAATGGGCCTCAAAAGACATAAACCAATATTACCCCAACTTTAACTTTTCTGCCTCATGGGTTTTCATTGCTACATGGGATAAAGTACCGTACTATGGAGACAGATGGACAGTGAGTCTCTTTTATTATCTTCTCTTTTTTTTTCTGTCACTAATATGACAGATTTTTCTTGCATAGAAATTTGTTTTAAGTAGTAGTTATTGCCTTTATCTTCAAGGAGTCAACATTTCAAGTGGTTTTGGTGTCTGGCAAAAACATGTCATTTATGCTCATGAATTATGGTCATATCGCTCCACCCCCATATCCTGTAGAGGTAAAGTAATATAAAAAATAGACTGATTAAAATATATTATTTTTATCACTATGTGATAAGTGATTGATTTTTAACTGAACTTTTTGTCGTCTTTTGACAGTCTGGCTATGACACAAGTGATTCAACTGATTTCTTTTCAATTCCTGTCTCTGATGTTACATACCGTTCATACACAAGCAATGTCAACGTGATGGGTCGATGGGTATTTCGAGTTGACAATGCATCAGACAACAGTGGTACAGTAGTTTAATAATTAAAAATTCATGCAATTTGTCGCATATGAACATGTAGAACAATTAACTAAGCAGTTTCTATGAAGCGAAATGTTGATGGTTACAAATAAATTAAAATCATAAGTGTGCTAAAAAATAAACTTATATGCTTGCAGGACTGTTCTATCCATTTAGGAATGGGCACAAAGTTAACCTTCAACAATATCCTGGGTTTTCGGAGCTGCAGAAACCATTCTCCTACTTTGGTGTCACATACAGATCTGTTTATGTGAGGACACTCATTAATTTTCATAACTATATTTTTAAAAAGCAATTTATCACTTATACTAGTCATTAAAAGAATGTTGACATGTAATGTCTGTTAATTGGAAACCCTTTTAGGTTCACAAAAATGGATTTCTTACTTTCAACTGGCCATTGTTTCCATCAAGTCCCCCAACTATTCCTGCAAATATAGACATTGTTGCTCCACTATGGACAGAAATTGACAACGGTGATTTATACTTTCAAGAATTCAAGGGTGTTCGAGTACTACAACGTGTTACAAATGATATACGCCAATATTTTCTTCGTACAAATTTCACTGCTGAGTCAGTTTTTGTTTGTACTTGGGATAATGTGAAATATTTCAACACTTCAGCACAGGTAAGATTAATTACGTTGATTGTTTTCAGTAGTCTAGTGACTGATAATTTTATGTGGTGTGTTTTTTTTTTATTTTCAGAATTCCTCTTTTCAAGTACTGCTGATCTCCGGTTCTGGTTTGTCATTTATTGTATTTAATTATGGCAGCATTCCCCAAACTAAACATATTGCACTGGTGAGAAACATTTTCAAATATTTTACATTTATTTTAAATATTCAAAATAGCTTAAACTCCTCTTATCCACAGACCTGTAATGAAAATGTTTGTAATAATAATTTAGGCTGGATATGACACTGAGGATTCAACCAGTTATTATACAATTCCTGTGTCTAACGTCACTAGCCTGCCCAACTCCACAAATGTCAATGTTATGGGCCGTTGGGCTTTTCATACTTTGCCAAAAGAATATGGTAATAAACTTTACATTTTCTTTTCTAGCTTCACCTTATTTTATTTAATTTTTCATTTTTCTTTACTTTACCAAGGCCATAACATGCAGCATGTTTTTGTTTTGTTTTGTTTTGTTTTTTCAGGTCTGTTTTATCCAGCTGGTAATGAAAACACTCAGAATCTCTGTCCAAACAATGCAAGCTCACCAGCTCTGCGCTTGCAGGGTCCTTTCTTGTACTTTGGACGCAAATACCGCAACATATATGTGAGATATTATGCTAAACACAGTACATTTGAAGTACACTGATGTACAGTATTACAGTTCATGTTGCTTCAGTTAACTGTTCAAATCTTTACTGTAGGTCAATAAAGATGGATATTTGACGTTTGAACCATTTTATGAAGCACCCCCCCATGCTTTCCCTGCCTACTCTACCAGAGACATTATAGCTCCACTCTGGGCAAAGTTTGACTGTAGTGTCAGAGGAAGCATCACCTATCGCATTGCAACTCGTGGCCGTATTCTGGACCGGGCGAGAAAAGATATCAAACAGTATTTCCCTCAGTTCGGGTTCTCAGTACATACAGTCTTCATTGCTACTTGGAATAGGGTGCCCTTTTTGAACAGCCCCACGACGGTATGTAGATCGTATAGTTAAGTTAATGTTTTTAAACCTAAGTTTAGTATAAATCTAGGCAGAGAATGAAACTGAGCTGTACATGCTTAATGATATCACTTACGGTATTTTCAACTAAAAGGATTGCGTACATTTAGCTTGAATGAGTTGTTTGACTATTAATAGCTGTGTTTTTCCACACTGACTTTTTCCACACCTGACTTTTTCTAGGAATCCTCTTTCCAAGTCGTTCTAGTCATTTTCAGAACTCTTTCTTTTGTCATAATGAACTATGGGAATATCTCCTCAACTGATCAAAGTTTTCAGGTCGGTTTCAAATTTTATTAATAAGACCCTAAATGACTTTAGTGGAATTAGTAAAAAAAAAAGATAATCATATTACGTGGTCATATACATTTTATTCATTAATTGCATTTTTTTTAATCTACTCGCAGGCGGGCTATGACACAATCAATTCAGAAAATTATTTTTCAATCCCTGTAACTGATGAAAATAAGCTGTTCAGCTCCAGCAATGTCAATGTGCCAGGACGCTGGGTATTTCGTGTTGATGGTGGATCTCAGGAGGGTAACTTCACTGTTTAATATAAAGAATATCACATTATTTGACAAATAGCAAAATATAACATGAAAGAAAAATAGAGGCATTTTGAAGGTTATAAAATGTCCTCTTTGAAATCTTTAAACACTCATAATAATATTGTTGGGAATATTAGGAATATTCTACCCATATGGAGGTGTAGAGGATACAAGGAGTCCACGGTTGGATGATGGAAGTTCTCCACCGATCCGTCTGTTGCAGCCATTTGTGTACTTTGGCCGTGTGTATGAGAAAATATTTGTAAGATGTATTGTGTTTTTCATGACATTAATATATGTTCATATAATTGATGTTGCTTGAAAATATTGACAACTAGTTTTGATCCTACAGGTGAATAATAATGGAGATCTGACCTTTGCGTTTGCGTTTTCCCGGTATTATCCCTATTATTTTCCTGCATACTTGAATAGACACATCATCGCTCCACTGTGGACAGACATTGATAATACTGAGAAAGGAAATATTTCTTACCGACAAGTAACAGATGTTCATCTCTTGACTCGGGCTTCAAGAGACATAAACAAATATTTTCCCAACTTGAACTTTTCTGCCTCTTGGGTTTTCATTGCTACATGGGATAAAGTACCGTTCTATGGAAACACAGAGTCAGTAAGTTTCTCTTTCTGTTTACATGCGCTTTAATTGCATAGTATTTTCAATGAGCTGAAATTAATGCAATATCCAGAATAATGCTTGTATTAATGAAGGATCCCTGCTCTCATCCAGGAATCAACCTTTCAAGTGGTTTTGGTGTCTGGCAAAAATCTGTCATTTATACTCATTCATTATGATTACATCACTTCCACCCAAAGCGTTGAGGTAAAGCATTGTGAAAAAAATGTGTCAAAATATTACCCCTAGTTTACGATCTTTAGTAATGTGAAATGTGACTTTTTTCTTTGTGTTTTTCTTCATTAACAGTCTGGCTTTGACACGATTAACTCTACTAATTTTTTTTCAATTCCTGTTACTGACGTCGCAAATCTGTCATACACAAGCAATGTCAACCTCATGAGTAGATGGGTATTTCGTGTTGACAATTCATCAGAAAACAATGGTATATCATTTACCTCAATTTTAGATATTTTACTTAATGTATCTTAGTATGTAATGTATCAATTATATCTTATTTTAGTATTACCGGATTTTGGTAATATTTTAGATTAGGGAGTACATATTCACTATTTTCTTTACTTAGGGGATTATTGAGTTTTTTTTTTTTTTTATTGAGTATTAATTGCTTATTAATCGCAAGTAAGGTAGTTGTTATAATAGCTATGTTTTGGTATTGGGTAGGCCTGTAAGCTTAAGGGATCTAGAATATGGCCATGCAGAATAAGGCATTAATATGTGCTTTATAAGCACTAATAAACAGTATGCTAGTAATATGCATGCTAATACGCAACTAGTTAATAATGAATAGTATAATCTAATTTCATTATTTTATTTTTATTTATTTATTTATTTTCTCAAAACATATACGTTCGTTTCTGTACAACAGAGTTCTAAGTCTTTTAGATAGATATGTATGTAATATTTGCCTCTGTTTTGTTTTGCAGGATTCTGTAGCAAAACTAATCCCCAAGGTACATTAATTTTACATAGTCAATTTGATTCCTAGTTAAATATAGTAAAATAATTTATATCCTTGTTTTTGATTAAATAAATGTGCAAACTGTAGCATATACAGTACATACATGCAGTAACAAATTAAATTTCTTTTTATGAAAAGTACTGTTTTACATTACTTTTGCGTTACTTTTTCTCAGCTGGGCTGGACTTGCTTGTTTAATATAGAAAAGTTCTGGCTTTGGCAAATTCAGCAATAAAAAAAATCAACAACACAAATGTGATGTTCATCTAAAGTACCTTTTGCTCGTTAGTATGACTGAACTGGATCATTAAAAGTCAGCAGCAAAGACAGTGGTTAATAAAATGACATTAAATACATAGGATATTCGTGATAACATTTAATTAATGCAGGTTTGCATCATATTCTGAGTTTGGATTTGACTGTTTTTATTCTTTTTGAGGAATACTGAATCTGTTTGATTATTCTGAATGAGTTATTACAAAAACTGTACATACTGAATCAGGAACTAAACATGGGTCCCCTCAAAAAAAAAAAAAAAAAAAAAAAAAAGGTACATGATGCCATCTGTAGCTGTACTGCTTAAGAAGTTCTTGTACATCATTGTGTCTTTTGCATCAGCTTCCTCAGATGATGATTCTAGTGCTGTGATATGTGGACAAAGCCCAGTTACCACCAGCAGCAGGATAGTAGGAGGTCAGAACGCTTCAGCTGGACGCTGGCCCTGGCAGGCTAGTGTTCTTCTGTTGAGCAGGCACGTCTGTGGAGGTTCTCTCATCAACAAAGAGTGGGTGCTGACGGCTGCGCACTGTGTTCATGGGTAAAGTCATTCAACTTACTTGAAAATAAATACTTTAGCCTTTATAAATGAGAAATGTATTTAACTCTATAAAGCCTACAGTAACATATTTGGTATGCACATTTCTAAGGCAACTTAATTATCAACATGATCAAAAACTGGGATCATACTAATAAAACATTATTAGTAATATTGTAACTTGGCTAAAGTAACCAAGGTTTACTTGATTACCCATACATATTTTTTTTT
>JAHKKF010511578.1:0-14276 GCA_019740295.1 Labeo calbasu
TTTTGAATTATTTATTTTGTTATTTTAATATTTTATTTTATTTTTTTTTTTTTTTATTTATGTAATTTTTATTTTATTTTATTGTATTTATTAATTGATTGTTTTATTTAATGTAATTTTATTTTATTTTTAATTATATTTTATTTTATTATTTATTTTGTTTTATTTAATTTCTTATTTTTTTATTTAATATATTTTTTTGTTTTTTGTATTTTGTAATTTAATTTAATTAAATTTTTATTTAATGTAAAAGTAGTTTTTAAAATTTTATTTTTTTTTTATTTATTTTAAAGTAAAGTAATCAGTCCACACCAGCTCCTCTATGGAATTTGTATTTTCTGCTCCCTAAAGACTGAAAATATCTACAAAATATATTTTTAAAATTTAATTTAATTAATAGCAATACGTTTATTTTATTATTTATTTTGTTATTTTGTTATATTTTATATTAAATTACATTTTTTTTATTTTTTAATTTAATATAATTTTATTGTATTATCTAGTTTTATTTTATTTATTTTATTTGATTAAATGTAATACAATTTTATTGTATTGTTTATTTTGTTATTTTATTATTTTATTTATCTCAGAGTGAAGTAATCAGCCCACATCAGCTCCCTTGTATTTTCAGCTTCCTAAAGACTGAAAATATCTACATTTTTTAATTATTATTTTATTTAAGTAAATTTTATTTTATTATTTATTTTGTTAATTCAATGTAATTACATTTTAGTGTATTATTTATTTTATTTTATTATATATTTTTTAAATGTCTCTTAAAGAAATCAGTTCACACCAGCTCCTCTAGAGGATTTGTATTTTCTGCTCCCTAAAGACTGAAAATATGTACAAAATACATTTTAAATGAAGTCTATGTCAAGTGGCTCAGAATTAACTGCACAAGTGTAGAAAAAACTGTATGTGTGGTCAGAACACAACCCATGTGTCTTTCTTCTTTCATAAACGCTGTTCTTACTCAAGGATGATCTGTTTCTGCCTCAGGCGCCTCTCTCTTTATTTTTTAGTTTGAATTGTTTATTTGTGTTACACTAAACCTGTCCACATTCTGCCGACCCCTCATTACCTGCCTTAAATATGTACAAACAACAAATTCACAGATCAGTGGAGCCAAGCCAACTTTGCACACACATACACACTAAAACTGTCTCTCAACAGCTTTGTATTATTTGTGCTTTCAGGGTAAAGAAAGTGCGGAGGTGGAGCCGTGGGAGGAGGCCAATTTTGATCTGTATAAAGTGGTGGACCGCTTCGGATTCCTGCAGTAAGAAGCATGCATTATTCTGTTGTGTGAGATCTTACACATGAGTGAGGAGATGCAGGTACTGGAGAAACCCAGCAGAGAGCTCAAAGAGCCTGAGCGTTCACTGTACACCCTTATCTTGATGTCTGTCTGATCCTTTGGCCTCTCCTGTCTTCTCTTTTCTACTCTCTTTTCGCACTGGCAGGGAGGTTTGTGGCTTACCCGGGCCCCTTAAACAGCAGTGCACTATGCGATATTTATAGGGTGCCACATGTGTCTGGCATATCATGACTCTATAATTGTAGGGGTAGAGAGACAGGAGGAAAGAAAAACAGCTACAGAAAAGTCGGTGGCAGAGAGACAGAGGCTAAAAAAGATTGAAAGATAAGTTACAGAACTGGAAAGGTCCAAGGAAGTATATGTAGATGAAAGATAGACCTGACTTGGCCACACATGCCAGTGTTTCTTACAGTTTTGTCTTTCGTTTGATTTGTGCATTAAGTTTTTTGTTGTTTTTGCTCTGTGTTTTGTTTGCTCAATATGCTTTTTTGTGTTTATATTTTTTTTTGTTTGCTTGTTCTGTACCTTAAGTTTTTTGTTTGCTCTGTATTTTATTTATTTATTTTTGTTTTGCTTTGCATTGCGTTTTTTGTTCCTGTGTTTATTTTTTTTTGTTTGTTCTGTAACTTACGTTTTTTTGTTTTATCTCTCTCTATATATATTTGTTTTGTTTTGCTTTGCTCTGCTTTTTTGTTCCTGTTTTGTTTGTTTGTTTGTTTGTTTGTTTGTTTGTTTTTGTTCTGTACCTTAAGTTTTTTGTTTTCTCTCTATTTCTTTCTATTTCATTTCATTTCGTTTTGCTTTGCTTTTTTGTTCCTGTGTTTATTTTTTATGTTTGTTTGTTCCGTATCTTAAGTTTTTTGATTGTTTTGTTTGGTCTCTATTTTATTCATTTATTTTTATTTTGCTTTGCTTTGCTTTTTTGTTTCTGTGTTTATTTTTTATGTTTGTTTGTTCTGTGCCTTAAGTTTTTTGTTTGTTTTGCTTGCTCTGTATTTTATTTATTTTTGCTTTGTTTTGTTTTGCTTTTTTGTTCCTGTGTTTATTTTTTTTGTTTGTTCTGTATTTTATTTTGCTTTGCTTTTTTGTTCCTGTTTATTTTTTGTTTGTTTGTTTAGTATCTTAATTTGTGTGTTTGTTTTGTTTGCTCTGAATTTTATTTATATTTGTTTTGCTTTGCTTTTTTGTTCCTGTTTATTTCTTGTTTGTTTGTTCTGTGCCTTAAGTTTTATTGTTTGTTTTGTTTGCTCCGTATTTTGTATTTTTGTTTTGTTATGCTTTGCTTTTTTGTTAATGTTTTTATTTTATTTTATTTTTTTGTTTGTTTGTTTGTTCTGTACCTTTAGTTTTTGGTTTGTTTTGTTTCCTCTGTATTTTATTTTATTTATTTAGTTAGTTAGTTAGTTAGTTAGTTAGTTTTGCAGTTTGTTAGTTTAGTTAATTAGCTTTTTTGTTCCTGTGTTTATTTTTTGTTTGTTTGTTTAGTACCTTAATTTGTTTGTTTTGTTTGCTCTGTATTTTATTTGTCTGTATTTATTTTGCTTTGCTTTTTTTTGTTCCTGTGCTTATTTTTGTTTGTTTTTTCTGTACCTTAAGTTTTTTGTTTTGTTTGCTGTGTATTTTATTTATTTATTTTGTTTTGTTTTGCTTTGCTTTTTTGTTCTTGCATTTAGTTTTTTGTTTGTTCTTCACCTTTTTGTTTGTTTGGATTGATATATACACACACACACACACACAATTTTTGTTTTGTTTTTCAAATAAATACTATATGAACAACTTGTCAGTAATTACACTGTTTGAATTTTTACTAACCTTACAACTTCGCACTAAATTTTGGTCACAATACTGCCTTAGCTAGCTGCCTATGTAGACAAATAGGAAGCTCACTAGGGTTTGGAACAGAGCCTTAATGTCATGTCACGACTTCCCTGGGTTACCTCATGGATATCCCAGATCAGATCCAAAATGTCTTCCATGGAAACAGTCATTTCCTGTTTGTGTAGCTGACTAAGATCTCGCACTTTGAGCAGTTTCAGGGGTGGGGGTCACGGGGGCATCGTTACCAATAGTGATGTTTATTTATCCAGCGAGTGGACTTCCTGTGGAACAAAGTAATTCCTTTTTCAGTAATACATGCGAGCAACCAAGATTTGACGTCAGCAGCATAAACCAGCATATGATTTATTGATACAATTTCTCTCCCTGTACGGCCATCATGTTATGTGAACAGTGGGCAAGCATTAGTGGTTATCTGACACCATAAATCTCTGAGAGTCCAGTGGTCAGACTAAAACACTTGATTTGTTTCAACAGAAGAAAACTGAGTTTAGTCCAAGAGTGTATTTCCATTTTATAATCTGATGTTATTTGTCTTTCACAGTGAGGATGAGCTTCCGGTGTATGACGTAGTGGAGGAAAAGGTGAGTAAAGTGCTGTGTTTGTGTCTGTGACACCAAAATAGTGAAGAAAACTTACGTTTAAAGCCAACCTGATACTTTCATAGTGCATCTGTGAAAATTTATCCAGTGTTTTTTCTGGAAAACTAGAGGAAGTACACTAGTCAGATAATAAAAAACACTTATGCAGGTTTTAATTTAAGAATTTAATTTCATTAAAAATGAAAATTCTGTCATTAATTACTCACCATCATGTCGTTCCAAATCTGCAAGATCTTTGTTCATCTTTGGAACACAAATTAAGACATTTTGATGAAATCCGAGAGCTTTCTGACCCTGCACAGACAGCAACGTAACTGACACGTTCAAGGCCCAGAAAGGTAGTAATGGCATCATTAAAATAGTCCATGTGACATCAGTGGTTCAATCTTAATTTTATGAAGCTATCAGAATACTTTCTGTGTGCAAAGAAAACAAAATAAGCAACTTTATTCAAGAATTTCTTCTCTTCCATGTCAGTCTTCGAAGCGCATTCACTAAAGTACCACAACGTCTGAACTTAAGGGGAATGGACTTTATACATCTGATAAAAATGCCCTTGTCATTAGCTGGTTAAAAGTAAATGCAAAAATGACACAGAAAAGTGACTTAAATGTAAATTTTCATTTCTTTATCACACATTAATCATGACAGAAAGCACTTAAAGTGTCAGGTTGTAAAGTGATAATGAGCTCTAAATTGGAGAAGCAGAGCAACATTGTTGCCTCAGAGGCCATTATGTTCTTGTAGAAGAAAACGCAGAGCAGATATTCAAAATGACTTTTGGTGTTTTTTTGGGTGGCTTCCTACATTTTAATATGGCTGTTCTAATATTGCTTTCTAGATCTCACTGAAATCCATTTTCATTAAAGTCCACTTAGCGTTGCCTTAGATTAAACATTTCTATGAGTTTTTGTCTGTTTTGTTTAATTTATTGCACTGTGTGTTTGCACTTAGCAAAAGCATCTGGAAGTGGAGAGAACGACAAAATGGCTGAAAATGTTGAAGAGCTGGGAGAAATACAAGAACAGCGACAAGGTGCGTGTCACTCATAAACAGGCTGTAACTCTCTGAAGGACTTTGAGAAAGTCAGTTTCTCAGTCTTTCATCTTCTGTGTGTATAAATGGCTAACGTTCCCTTTGGCTGTCTCCGTCCTGCGTATTGGGCGTCATTGGTCCGGTCCACTGAGAAAACCACTGTCCTGCATCTGCTGGTTTCTATCCATCAGTGTGTTTGGACCTCTTCAGGCAGCTGTTAGTGTGCTAAATTGTATTTCTGTCCATTAACAGCGTCTAGTGTGAAATGAGAAATCTTCATGTCGCCTGAGGTGGAGCGTGACAGTTGTGCAGTTTATTACTCTGAGTAGAACTAATTATTACTTCTTATTATTAGTCCAATTAGTTCGATTAGACTGTCACACTGCTTCTGGACTAAATGAGCATAAGCGGCACGCTGCGATGCATCAAAAGCAGAACAAAACTGTCTACATTTTTTTTATTTTTTTCACTGCATAGCTACTCTAGACACTTTGTTTTTACTCACCCATTAGAAATTAAACTTTAGATTACAAATATCTGTGGATTGATTGCTATAAATATATATTTAAAGGAACAGCCAAAAAAGAAAATTAAACTAATGATATACTCATTCTCAAGCCATACTAGGTGTATATATATTCTTTCAAACGAATACAGTCAGAGTTATAATAAAAAATGTCCTGGCTCTTCCAACCTTTATAATAGCAGTGAATGGCTGTTGAGATTTTGAAGTCCAATAAAGTACATCCATCCATCATAAAAATACTCCACACGGCTCCAGAGGGCTAATAAAGGCTTTCTGAAGCGAATCGATGCGTTTGTATAAGAAAAATATACATATTTAAAACTTTATAAACCATAATCTCTAACTTTCGCTAACTGTTGTACCCACGTTGACTGAGAGAGTGGCATTCCAGTGGATAAATTTAGGGCCTTGCAGACAGAGTCCAAAATTCTTGTCAAAATTTTTGCACATTAAAAAATAAATACGACCTCATGTTGTGTCAAAACATGTTTACACTCTGCCTCAGAAACATTCGTCCATCATTAAAAAAAAATGGATCTGGTTAAATTTTCTGCATTTTTCACATCTGTGGCAAGCATTTTGAGAGGTGTTTTGACAATTCAGAGCCACCATGATGCCACCGAATTTTGACGAATAAGAAAAGCACATTCAAAATTTCGGACTGAGTTTGCAAGGACTTATGGTTTCAATTCGCCTATGGTTTTTGTCATTTTTTTATATAACTCCGATTGCATTCGTCTGAAAAAAGACAGTCATATACACGTAAGATGGGTTGAGTAAATCATGGGGTAATTTTCATTTTTGGGTGAACTAACTCTTAATCAAACTCTTACTGTTACATCAGGCTTATGATATTTTAGGTATGTGTGTATGAGTATTGACATATAACATCATGTCCATACAGTTATTTCAAAATAAACATTTATTTATTTGTTTATTTATTTCAACATTATAATTTGTCTATATATATATATATATATATATTGAAATCTACATAAATAATAAAATAGTTTTAGATGAAATTTAAAATTTCACATTGATGGACGTCAGCTTCTTTATATCTGTTAAAATAGTATGAAAACAAGTACAGTGTTACATTTTACTGTTGCTAAAGTCTAGCTCAAGCTCGAACCTAATTGGCTGATTGTTAGTGAGCATTCCGAGGTCTTGCAGAGTAAACAACCTCAAGCTGACATTGTCATTCAAAGTCCTCTTTTTGCGAAAAATTGCTAATGACAGCACGTTCATAGATATGCTTTCCTCAACAATGGAAATGCATGCTGTAATGAGCTTCGGCGACTCATGACAGTGACCTGGATTTGCATGTAGTCAAAAATTGAAAAAAAATTACTCTGAAGTGATGTGGGGAATTTTATTTCCCTTGATCTGCAGTGGAAGGTCAATACCCAGCTTGTTTTTCAGGATAGATTGGGGTGACCTCCTATCACTTTAACCAATGTACCAGCAAGTGTATTATTCAGTTCATGTCCTGTTTGATCTTCAGCCATCCAGCTCACGCAATCATTGACGTTTTGCTGTAACTATTTTTTAGAGATATTTAGTTTTTTTTTTTTTTTTTGTGTATGCCACATGCCACAAGTCTTGCTTTTTTAAGATGGTGAGAATTTAAAATCTAAAAGTGAATTTCTAGAATTGTTTGTATGCCAAACAGTTTGTCTAGATATATATTTTTGTAAGTATTTTATGTTTTTTTGCATTATTTAATCGTTTAACTGTCTATATATTATATATACTACACTATACTGTAGGTAAATCAATGTGGGCCATTCTACAGAAATGGTGCGAAGTCAGTTGGAAACATCTTGAAAAAAGTGTCTTTTTCCACAAATTTTGTGTGCATGCATATTATATAGTATACACATTTCTAGTAATTGTGCAGTTGATTCTCATATTGTATTTTCAGAACTTTTTGAAATATTTGTCCTCTCCCCAAATTTGTCACTACCGAAACACAATAATAAATAATTTAATAAGAAGGGCTACGTTTTTAGAGGAATAATTACAATTTTTACTTTATTTCAAGTATAATTTATGAGATTTGTTCTACTTTGAATCTAATTTTTCTTGTAAAAGGCATAAAGTTGACCATACTGATTTTAAAGTTAAAGATTCATTAGTTTAAATACACACTGAACCAAACACTATCATAACATCTCAGTTGATAATTCAGTATACTTTATTTTTGACAAAACATCCCATGTTTCGGTCATGACAGTAATGTTTTGGTAGCGACCACATCACATTACAAAATTTACTACTACTGAAACATACTAAAATGCTAAAAATTTAGCATTTTAGTGCTAAAACTGTACTACAATTGTGTTTATTTCCCCCAAATAAAGGTTTATGTGTTCTCTTTTGTCACTAGTGATAATTTTAGGAAATAACGCCCAAAAAACAAGGATGTCACTACCGAAACCTCACAAAATGTTTCGGTAGTGACAATTTTAGATACTTTTGAGCCTACCTCAAAGATGCTAATGAGCGCATGGTTAGCTAGCACAGTTCTGAACTGGAATAAATTCCGAAAAAGTGTTTTTAACTATAGAAAAGTTTCATACTTTTGAACACATTTATCTCGAAATGATAGGGCTTATCTACTCACCATGTAGCTATGAGAGAGAGTGACAAATATTTCCTGATCATAAATGCAGGGGTGTAGTTAAAATCAGTCTCAGCCAATGGACTAAAACATACACTGTTTTTTTAAACTTCACAAAAAAAAAAAATCAAAAAGATATTTTTAAAAGCTATAATGTAATATGATGCAAAAAAAAACCTTTTGAATATTGTTTTCATAAGTTAAAATTTAAAAGTTTGGATTCGGGACAGCCACCTACTAATTAAAAGTACCCAATAAATGATGATTTTATATATATTAAAGGTAATCGGATGCAAACTTCACTTTTACATGTTGTTTGAACATTAATGTGTATTGGCAGTGTATGTACATATCTACCCTATCCACCTTATTTTTCCCATAAGAGTGGGTGCAGCCATTTGCACATTTTTTTGTGTCTGGCTTCTGGTCTCATCCACTTCCAGCTATTTTTTACTGCATAAAAAGCTTTTTACTGCTTGATATTGCAAACTGGTCTGTCTTACCATATTATTGTAATGTATTATCTTAATTATGAACACACTGGTTTGTAGTGCAAACTGTTTTACCGTTTACTGCACTTCAGTATTCTTCTTGTTATTTCCCTATGGCGGATTATAAACACATTACCAGAAAACAGCATACTTCCACATTTAAAAATAAGGTGGATGATGATAAAAATCCATGCAGTGGTTTTTAATTAATTTGTAAAAATAATATCCCCTTTTTTAAATCAAGCCATTCTCAGATGCCTGTCACACTGACAGAGGCCGCTCCCATGATAGTTGATTGACATGAGCGTCTTACCTTAGTTGATTGTCAGATCAGCTGTACCAGTTCGACCTCCGTTGTTTCGATGCCGGAGCAGGGGTGTAAGTTAGACAAGAATATCTCAGACTGAGCAATTGAGGTGTTGTGTTGCTGGATGTAATAATGAACATAGTGGTCGTCATTTACTCCCGACATCTGAGCCGCTGAAGATGCAGTGGATTACGTTTGTTTGTGAAGGGAATGCGTCTCCTGATCTACATAAATGTGTCTGTTCGTGCAAATCATTCATGATCCAGCTTCAACTACAGCAGAAGTGTGTATAAGGGTTTTTTTTTTTATGAATCTCTGCAATCACCTTTCCTAATAACGGCCAAATGTGCTAAATGCGTTTAAAGTAAACAATCTCTCAGAGCAGCAGAGAGAAGAGAGGGGCGGGGCAAGCAGAGCTCATTTGCATTTAAGGGAACAATCCCTCAGAATAAGATGATTTTTGCAGAGCTCATTTTGACAAGGTAAAAAGGGTGTTACACTACCAATGAGAATTTTTGACCAAAGTATATTATAGACTTTTCATTAAGATCCTAAAGAATCATATCAACTTGTGGAAAATGGGCATCCGATGACCCCTTTAAGCTTACTAATATTTTAAATATTATTGTGGGTTTAAATAGATAATAGAAGGATCTTAGTAAACATCTAAGATTTGAATTCTTAAATGCTTTTTAAATGTGTTTATTGGTTGAAGGACAGCAGTTTGCACCAGTTCTGTAGAATGACCCATATATGATTTACCCCCTGAGATTTTACATTTATATTTTAGTATTTTAACAACAAATTTGTATGTTCACAGTTTTCTGATGCCAGTTAAAGTAGTTCACTTCAAAAACAAAAATGTATAGATAATGTACTAACCCTGTTGTCGTCCAAGATGTTCATGTCTTTTTTTCTTCAGTCGTAAAGAAATTATGTTTTCTGAGGAAAACATTTCAGCATTTCTCTCCATATAATGGACATCTATGGTGCATGTGTGTTTGAACTTCCAAAATGTAGTTTTAATGCAGCTTCAAATGGCTCTAAACAATAAGGGTCTCATCTAGCAAAACTATTTATATACTCTTTAACCGCAAAGGCTTGTCTTGTCTAGCTCTGCGCGAACTGTGCGTATTCCTGTTTATGACAGTCAGGGTATGTCGAAAAAATCGCCCTACATCGCTGTTTTACCTTTTTTTGTAAAGGCCGTTTGACCTTGCATGTTCACTTTGTAAACACTGGGTCGGTACTTCTGCAGCGATGTAGGATGATTTTGAAGTTGGGGGACAAAATGAGATGGGAGTTTTTCGACATACCCTAACTGTACTGACCCGGAATACGCAGAGTTCACGCAGAGCTAGACAAGACAAGCGTTTGCAGTTAAAAGTTTATAAATTGTAATTTTTTTTAGAAAATAACCAATCGTTTTGCTAGATAAGACCCTTGTTCCTCAACTGGGATTGTTTAGAAACCTTTGAAACCGCATTTAAACTGCATTTTGGAAGTTCAAACTCAGGAGCACCATAGATATCCATTATATGAAGAGAAATCATGAACCATTTTCTTTAAAAAACATAATTTCTTTGCGACTTAAGAAAGACATGAATCTTGGATGACAAGGGGGATGAGTACATTATCTGTAAATTTTAGTGTAAGTGAACTACTCTTTTAATAGCCATGTGGCTTGCAAGTTAATAAATAAAATGTAATAATATTTGAACATTTATTGATTTATTTCAGTTGACATTTCTTTAATTAAATTAGCTTTTTATCAGTCCACTTTGAGAAACCCTGCTATATAGTATCGATCTGCATGTTTGTTTGGGTTCTGATTTCGCTGTACCGCACACACTCGCTCCAAAGACATTCTGTTCAAAGACTTTTTTTCTTTTTTGTAAAACAGATGGAGTCATTGACTTCTTACACATCCGCAATTACAAAACCAATCCCCCGTCAACAAACACACAAGCAAACACACACAGACACCTGCCGATTTGTAATGTCTTGTTTTATTCAAATAAACAAACAGCCTTAATCGCCTCATTTTGCTCAGATTAGAGGCAGAAACACACACATAGACAGTCGTCGGGTTTGTGGCTGTGGGATATGCGCCCACTGCTGTCTGTCAATAATCAGCTCCTCAAGAGCCTCGCGAAGATTATTAATATCGTCGTTACCATTATAGTAAGTGAACTACTCAGCAGCCATCAATTCTCTCTCACACACACATACATGGATGGGCCCTGAGGGCGGAAGAGACGTTCAGGAAATCACTTAGCGGCAGTAATGTGGACAGATGAGTGCAGGAAACGGAAGAGTGTTCATTCCTCTCTTTCACCTCTCAACCCCTCCGCAGTCGTACATCTCTCTCTCTCTCTCTTTCTCTCTCTCTTTCTGTTCCAACGGGGTGAGTTTAATTGTAGCTGAGAGACGATTCACGCCGGCCATTAGCTTTTGTGGTTTCAGCGTTTTGCTTTTGAGCTTTTAATCTGTCCTCTGATGGGAGTTTAATCTTTACTGACTGCACAATTACCTGTGAGAGACACAGACACACAGATGTATTCCATTACTCTGCTGTTGAATGTGTTTAGACAGCAGGATTATCCATATTGAGGGTGTCCTAATAACCAGGTCAGCGGTATCTGTGGCCACATCGTTGATTGAAGTGATATTATGTACTGTGGATTTAAGTATTGTTTATTGTTTTTAAGTTTTAAATAATTTGCATATTTTTATCATGCTTTGTGTTAACACTCTTAGCTCAATTTAACATATTTCACCTTTGATTCCTAAAATACTCTCACAAAATCAGCATAGGAAATGTGGAAAGTCTGATAATCCTTGTCTGGGTCTACTTCTAACCAAGACAAAGAAACAAAGTCATCCGTCTCTGATATAGTATCCCATAACGCAGAGAGTCACGACATGATATTTTTCTATTTATAAAACAAACCAACAAAAAATAGTAAATAAATAGTAATAATAAATTCAATATTAATTTAACTCATTTAAAAATAAATAGAATTCATGTGTACAGTGACTTTTGTTAAAATGTATTTATTTTATTTATTTTTCTTTCTTTTTACAAAAATGTAAATAAATAAAATAATAATAATAATGAATAAATATTCAAAAATATGAATAATACATTACATATTAATTCATTCAATTTATTTAAAAATAGACAGAATTAATGTGTACAGTGACTCGATTTATTATTATTATTTATTTTTTTTCATAATTAATTGCAGTATTTGGGGTGGAGCATAAATGGTGTGACATTGTAATGGAGAAAAAAGCTTTAAACTAGTCTTGCGTATTTTTATTATTTAATTCAAAAACATTTAGTTTTGTTCAAATATTTATTTTATTTAAAATGACTTTTTCTTTTTACAAATAAATTATTAATAATAATAATACATTCAAATAATAAAACACATTAATAGTAAATTAAAAATGTATTAATTAATTTAAAAATGATAGAAATTATGTGTTCAGTGACGATGAATTAATTTTTATTAATTGTAATATTTTGGGTGGAGCATAAATGGTGTGACATTATAATGAAGAAAAAAGCTTTAAGTAGTCTTGCGTATTTTTATTATTTCATTTTTAAAAAATGTAGTTTTGTTAAAATATTTATTTTATTTAAAATGGCATGACATTTTCTTTTTACAATAATAATAGTACTAATAATAGTACATATAAAAATATGCATAATAATTTAAATATTTATTTATTAATTTGTTTAATTTATTTTAAAAATAATAGAAATTATGTTTACCGTGACTTGATGGTTTTTTTATTTTTAATGAATTGTAATATTTAAAAAAGCTTTATTTTTTTAGAAAAAAGCTTTAAACTAAGTAGTTGTGTATTTTTATTTCGTTTAAAAATTTAGTTTTGTTAAAATGTTACTTTATTTAAAATTACATTTTCTTTATTTTTACATTATTTTACAAATATAAATATATAAAATAATAATAATAATAATAATAAATGTAAAAATAACAACAATAATTTAAATATGTATTTATTTATTAATTATTTAATTAATTTAAAAATAATATCAATTATGTGTACAGTAATTTGATTTTTTTTTAATTAATTTAACTTAATTATTTTAATTAATTGCAATCTTTTGGGTGGTATGACAATTATAATGAAGAAAAAAGCTTTAAACTAAGTACTCCTGTGTTTTTTTTTTTGTTTTTTTTTTTTTTTAATTCTTTCATTTGAAAAAAAATAGTTTTGTTAATATAAATATATATATAAAACTGTCACTTTAAATTGTAGTAATATTTCACAATATTGCTGTTTTTACAATCTTGGTGAGCATTAGAGACTTCTTTCAAAAACAATAAAAATAAAATAAAATAAATGGGACCCCAAACGTGTGAACTATAGTTAACTTTCTACCGTACTTTATTTATTTATTTACGTACTTACTTACTTTTTATTTTATTTTATTTTATTTTATTTTATTTTATTTTATTTTATTTTATTTTATTTTATTTTATTTATTTATAATACTGACTACAGTGCTTTCACTCACATGGTTGAGGTTTAGAGATTTCTTGAATTGAAAGTGTTATTCGTGTGTGTGTTTTTGTGTAGTTGGTAAGGAGGATCTACAAGGGAATTCCACTGCAGCTCAGAGGTCAGGTTTGGTGTTTGCTGCTCGACATCCCCAAAATCAAGGAGGAGAAAAAGGACTTCTATGAGGTAAACACAGTTTCTCCATTCCAGCATAGTCATGGCTTTTTTCAGAGGTAGTTCATTCCACAGAAACGTGTGCGTGCGTGTATGTGTGTGAGAGAGGCAATCACAAACCCTTTGCTTAAAGATGACTTTCTAAAATAGCCAACCCCTGAGGTTTGCAATGTAACACTTATGTGGTTTAACACACACACCGCAGAGGGAAATATCACTCCAAACGGACAATAGCAGCTTTACTAAAGCCCTGCAGCATCCAACTGGACAGGAAACATGATTTGCAGTCTGCATTCCCTTTTAACTGGAGGTGTTTGTGTGGCAGAAATCATGCTGTGGTCTGTGAGCGTATCGTTAGATGAATTTGTGGCCTGCGGAGTGTTGACTATATAGTTAGTGATATTATGAACTCTGTGAACTGTCTCTTTCTTTCCTCAGAAACTGAAGATCAGAGCCAGGGGTTTGTCTCCAGATGTACGTCAGATTGATTTAGATGTGAATCGTACATACAGAGATCACATCATGTTCATGCACCGCTACGATGTCAAGTGAGCATCCAAACACACACACAGGAGGTTTAAATGCTACTGGGCAAAATAGGCGATTATTGTTTTTTTAATGCTAAACAATTAATTCAAGTATCCAAGCATTTTACTGTTGAAGTCAAAAGTTTACATACACCTTGCAGAATTTGCAAAATGTTAATTATTTTACCAAAATAAAAGGGATCATACAAAATGCATGTTATTTTTTTATTTATTACTGACCTGAATAAGATATTTCACGTAAAAGATGTTTACATAAAGTCCACAAGAGAAAATA